>JAGKTI010003791.1:38713-54695 GCA_018397915.1 Birgus latro
CTCTCTCTCTCTCTCTCTCTCTCTCTCTCTCTCTCTCTCTCTCTCTCTGCCAACATGCTCCTCTCGAATACAGTAGCTCATTTTCACTGTTTTAACCCATCACTTATTTTCTTCCATCAGGGTTTGAGCTTTTCCTCTGTATGTTAGAGTGGGCATCTCAGTACTGTCATGCGGTGACTTTTTGTTCTTGCTCACTTCACTGTTCCTTATCACTGCTTTCAGTGAACCAGCAACCTTTCTTCCCTGCTCTACTCTGTCGTGCATGTCAACCTGTAAATTTCCTTCTTTACTCATTTCAAAGTACTTGAATGGACTTAGGTTCTCCATTTCCTCACCATCCAGCCCCACTGTGCATTCTGTGACTTCATTCTCATACCTTAACTTTAGTCTTGTCTGGAGGTGGATGGTGGTGGAAACCCATCTACCCACTTGATTTATTGCTGCCTACTTCTGATTGTTGAATGTGTGCTTTGTGCAAGGTATGGTGCCAGTTGACTGGGGAAGTGCTTGTGTGGTTCCAATGTATAAAGGTAAGGGTAATAAGTATGAATGTACTAGCTTTAGAGGTATAAGTGTGTTGAGTGTTGTAGGTAAGGTGTATGGTAGAGTGTTAATTAAGAGAGTTAGAGAGGGTACAGAGGGGAGTGATTGGTGGTGAGCAGTGTGGCTTTAGGAGAGGGAGGGGATGTGTGGATCAGGTGTTTGCTGTGAGACAGGTGTATGAAAAGTATTTAGCGAAAGGTAAGGATGTGTTTTGGGCATTCATGGATTTAGAGAAAGCATATGATAGAATTGATAGGGAGGCTTTGTGGAATGTTTTAAGATTGTATGGGCTTGATGGCAGGTTGCTAAAAGGAGTGAAAAGTTTTTATGTAAATAGTAGAGCGTGTGTAAGAGTGGGAAATACTGTGAGTGATTGGTTTCCCGTGAGAGTGGGGCTGCGGCAGGGATGTGTGATGTCGCCTTGGTTGTTTAATATTTATATGGATGGTGTTGTAAGGGAGGTGAATGCAAGAGTGTTAGGTGGAGGACTGAGTCTGGTGAATGATGGTAGAGAGTGGAATCTGAAGCAGCTGCTGTTTGTGGATGATACTGCACTGGTGGCTGATTCAGAGGAGAGATTGAGACAGTTGGTAGAGGAGTTTGGAAGAGTGTGAGGAGTTTGGAAGAGTGTGTGAAAGGAGGAAACTGAAAATAAATGAGAATAAGAGTGAAGTGATGAAGTTTACGAGGTTGGTAGATGGTAGGATGATGAATATAGTTTTGAATGGTGAGTTGCTTGAGGAGGTTGAGTGTTTTATGTATTTAGGGTCACATGTTGCTGTGGATGGAAGAATAGATGCAGAAGTGAAATTTAGAATGAATGAAGTTGGAAAGGTGCTGGGAGGAATGAAAAAAGTGTTTAGATGTTGTTCACTCAGAATGGATGTAAAGAGAAGGCTGTATGAGAGTATTGTGGTACCGACTGCATTATATGGGGCTGAAACATGGAATATGGGTGTAGCAGAGAGGAAAAGTTTGAATGTAATGGAGATGAGGTGTCTGAGGAGTATGTGTGGAGTGACGCGTATGGATCGAGTGAGAAATGATGAAGTGCGAAGGAGAACTGGAATTGTTCGGGAGATGGCTGATCGAGTTGAGCAGAGGGTGTTGCGATGGTTTTGGCATATGGAGAGAATGGAAAATGAGCGATTGGTGAAAAAGATAACTAGATCTGATGTGAGAGGTGTAAGGCTGAGAGGAAGGCCACGAATAGGATGGATGGACAGTTTGAAGAGAGCGGTTGATGCGAGAGATTGTCTGTTGAGCAAAGAAGAGTGGCTGTGCATGATAGAAATGAATGGAGGGAAATTGTGAATGAATAAATGATGACGCAGCCCTGAGGGGATATTCTTCTGCATTTTGTCTGATCAG
Organism: Birgus latro; assembly: GCA_018397915.1. Lineage (NCBI taxonomy): Eukaryota > Metazoa > Arthropoda > Malacostraca > Decapoda > Coenobitidae > Birgus > Birgus latro. The sequence goes on from JAGKTI010003791.1 coordinate 40,628, forward strand.
CTGATCAGGTCAGGTGCGAGTAAGGGGATGGGTCCATTATGATGTGGCAGGGGTAAACCAGCTTTGCTGTCGGGCCCTGCTGCGGATGTCACTGACTGCACTGTGTGGTTGACCCTCATGCGGTGTGGTGCAGTGAGGATCTGTCCCTTCTCCCCTTTGAGGCTAAGATGCAAATGAATGTGTATGAGTGGATGAGTAAATTGGTAGTGTGTTGACCTGTCTCGGCTACCTCCCTTTTCTTGGGGGAAGCAGCCTAGGTATATAGATAGATAGATAGACTTTTGTCTTCACCTTTATCATTCTTTTTTCATCTCTGCCCACCTCTCTTCCAATTTCTTCCATCCCTCCACTCACTTTATTACTCTTCTTTTTACTTCAGGTGGACATTGAATGACAAGCATAAAGGTTTCCTGTAATCCAGGAAACCATTTACAGTGCCTGGTGGTAACCACATAACCAAATAACAGGATGATGTGGAGTTCTTATATGGTGCCATTATTAGCTGGTGGAGACAAATATGATGTCCACCCAAGAACCAGACCTCTACATTCTTAGTGGGGCATTGTCTGTCATAGGAACATCAGTTCACTGCACAAGATGGCCCTACAGGGGCAGTTGCTTGCCTGCAGTTGATGAGTCTACTCAGCCAGACAGACTGAGATTACTCAGTAACAACAACTCTTTGCCAGAGAGATTGATTTCTTAAATACACATCCGAACTCATTCACCAAGCCTTCTGTCATCACTTAACAATACAGTATTGTCAGCGAACAACTGTACAGTGCAGGAAGTTCCATATCCTACCCTCTTTCATTTGGGACACTAAATCCCTTTTGTTATAACTGAGCAATACTGTACACTGTTATCAGGAAGCAATGGTACAGAAATTTTACAAAGCGTAGCCTCTTTCATTTGGAACAGTCCAACTTCCACTTGCCCTACATTGTAGCTCTCTTATAACTTCATATATATAAAGTGAACAACCATAGACACATGACACACCCTTTTCAGTCAGTATAGTTAACTATCCACACGCACTGCAGTCTTTTCACCTTCATGCATACTCTTCGCACCATTCAACTGCTTCCCATCTAATCCTGATATGTTTAATAGCTGCCACATTCCTTGTCTGTCTGCTTCAGCATATGCTTTCTCCAGATGCATATCAGCAGCATGCAGCTTCTTCACCTTCTCTAGATACTTCTTCATTAATCACCATAGAATAAATCTCATATCTATGCATCCTCTTCCCTTAAAAAAAAAAAAAAAAACTTTTCCAACAAATTTCCCTGTTACATCCCTCACTTTTTCAGTTAGTATTGTACCATATCTTTTTCCTATTCTGTACTGAGAAGACAAATGCCCCATTGATTGCCACGCACTTCTCTTTGCCATTTTCCTTTGTGCAGGGGAACAGTTATACCTGACTTCCAGTCCTGTTGCACTGTACCCTACCTTCCTCCCAGGTCAGTCTGTACTAGTGATGGAATGAATATCAATTTTCCATATTTGCGAATGCGAATGCAAATATTTAGTTGTAAAATTCACGAATGCGAATTGCGAATATTTTAATCCTTATTCCATCCTTCAAGAACTGGTAATTCTTTTTATATCACCAACAGACGTTAATTAAATTAATATGAAATTAATTACTGGAAATTAATGACGATGTGAATGTGGTCCTCAGTGGCAATACGTTATTTCTTTAATATCATAAATGAACTGTATGAATTAATTTTCAATATATTGTAAGAGTTCAGCCATAGAAAACTGAATAGTTAAAATTAAATCCATTCAATTTTCTGTTTCCAGGATGCGGGGCGAGGACCCACTCTTAAATGCATCCCACCACCCGCTTTCCCCACCACCACCCTTTGAAAGAGGAAAAAAATTGACAATTGCTAGTCTGCTACATTAATTTACAGAGCATAATGGCTTGATTTTCAGTAGTCAAATTTAATGATAGGTAGGTTATATTTCAAAACGAGTAATTTCTCAGCTCTCTCAGCACTTAGCCTGGTTCGTTTTCATCATACACCAGCCCAGCACCACTAAATAGACATTCACTGGCAACACTTGATGGTGGACAAGCAATGTAAGACCTTGCTAACAGAGAAAGCTCAGGATAAAGCTCTGCATGGGTCCTCCACCAACTCCAGTGGTGGTGACCCAGAATTACCAACTCAAAATTTCCTTCGACGCTAGATTTTTATAGTTTTTATATTTTCCGTTGGTTTTGTGAAAATATTTGCATATTTGCAGATAGCTGTGAATGGAAATGCGGATGCGAATACGAATGCGAGTATTGGAAAACATAGTGAATATTCGCATATGCGAATACGGAAGCGAATATTTGGTCCACCACTAGTCTGTACATCTTCCATATCCATTCTGTCACTATTTCATCCCTGTATTTCAGCATTTTGCCACATACTCCATCAGTTCCTGGGGCATTTACTTCAGATACAGTTCTTGCATCCAACTGATCTCTTCCTCCCTACTCTTCTCTCTTCTGCCAGCCAATCCTCAACCACTAATACTTGTGCTACTTTTGTTCTCTATATTCAGCAGTTCCTTATATTGTTCTGTCCCTGTGCTCACCATTCCTCTCTTCACCAACATTATTCCTCTTTTATCTTTCACCATTCTGTTACTTCCTTTTTCACCCTGTCATTCTTTTGTGACTTCTGTCCAAAAAATTTTCTTACATCCTTTGACTTTACTCTCAGATTTCTTCCGAACTACCCCTCCCGCCCCCCCCTTTTTTTTTTTTCTTACCTCATTCCTCTTCTCTATATATTACTCCCTTCTCCATCTGTTACCATCCTCCATTCTTCTACTTCCCATTTAGCCACTTCATGCTTACTCTTTACTGCAGCTCATTTCACCTCTTCATTCCATCGTGCTCTTTCTTGTACCCCTTTATGTCTTCTCTTCACCCACGCAGTACCTCACATTTCGCACAGATTTCCTGTGTAATTTTAAATGGGAAATTGGAAGTATTATTATTATTCATCCCTGGTCCTTGAAAGATATATTCTGTTTATGTAGTAGCTGTAGGAATTATTACTTATAATGTTTTGTTTTTTTCATTTTTTACTTTGTGCAGTAGTACATTTACAGTATTTGTACCCACAGCAGCAGTAATCTTCAGCACAAACCACAGTGTGAATAGTGGTGGGCATGGTGGTACCAGTAAGGGCGAGGGTGGACATGTGAATGAGGGTGCTGGTGGGGGCAGTTACCCAGGCAGAGCCAGCAGAGTGGTGTCAGGACTGGTGCGGTTAGGAGGGAAGCTAGGACGCCCAAAGGAACTCCCTGTGTCGCGCCATTTCTCCATACAGTCACCACCAACACCACCTTCCAACACAGGTTAGTTTGTGCAGTAAAAATTATAAACAAAAGGAAAGAAAGACGTTGACAGACAGTTCCTTATTATCCAGCAGTACTGTGTACTTTGAATAAGAGTTCTGTTTGAAAAATTTTTCATCTGTAAGGTTTCTTTATTGTAATATACAGTAATCTCTCTACTATCCAGATGACCACTATCCGGTTACATCACTATTCGGACATCGTGGGCTGTTGGCCGAAACCCCAAAATTGCCAAAAAAAAAAAAAAAAATCCAATTTTTTCCGACCGCGTCAATTTGAATTTCCCGCACGTGCCGACTAGCTCCCTTCCCGCCCTATCCCCTTCCTCCAAGTTCTGTCTCAACTCCCGTGAACAGTGGACGGCTGTCCAATCGTTTGCGGTATTTTCGTTCTTGTTTAAATAAAAGTCACAGTGCTAAGGATTAAGTGTAGTTAAACACTGGATTACTGGACATGCTTCAAGAGCAATTATGACCACTGTAAAAACCTTAGAGGTGGGGGTAAGCAAGGAGTAAACAACAATCATGGACATGTAGTAAACATTGTCAACTGCTAAATATTTTCCATATTCACTTCTAAATCCTCATTCTCTGGTTACATTTTATTTACTTCATGCTTTGTGTCCCATATTTGAGTGCACAGGCTGTGAAAGAGGTGATTTTCTCAGTGATTACCATGTCTCTTACATATGTTCACTATCTAGTCAACTGGTGAACATTTTTGCCCTGCACACCTCTAAATCATAATTTTTCTGGTTACATTTCATTTACTTCATGCTTTGGGTCACATATTTGAGTGTATAGGCTGTGAAAAGGTGATTTTCTCAGTAATAATCATGTCTCTTCCTTACGTTCATTATGTAGTCAGCTGGCGAACACCCTTTCCTGACTCACATCAAAATCATCATTTTGGGGTTAAAATTCAATTAATTCATGTTTTGTGCCAATTATTTATGTGAATGGGGTCTTAAATAAGTGCTATGCATGTCCGGTAGGGAGGTAGTTAGGTGGTTTTCTGATGTAGGTTAGTTTAGGTTAGGGTCAAGAATGACTGGTGCTGTTGGTGAACAGTGAACACCTTTGCCATAACTAACTCTTTTTCTGGTAACAGTGCATTTATTTGATGCTTTGTATCCCATATTTCAGTGCATAAGATGTGAGAAATGATGATTTTCATAGTGATTGCCACGTCTGATACTTACTTACACTGACCTGCCAACTCGTGAACACCCCTGCCTTACTCACCTCAAATTCATCATTTTTGGGTTAAAATTCGATTAATTCATGCTTTGTGCCAATTATTTATGTGAATGGGGTCTTAAATAAGTGCTATGCATGTCCGGTAAGGAGGTAGGTAGGTGGTTTTCTGATTTAGGTTAGGTTAGGGTCAAGAATGACTGGTGGTGTTGGTGAACAGTGAATACCTTTGCCATACCTAACTCTTTTTCTGGTAACAATTTATTTATTTGATGCTTTGTATCCCATATTTTAGTGCATAAGATGTGAGATATGATGATTTTCATAGTGATTGCCACGTCCAATACTTATTTACACTAAGCTGCCACCTCATGAACATCTATGCCTAACTTACCTCAAAATCATCATTTTTGGGTTAAAACTCAATGAATTCATGCTTTGTGTCCATTATTTAATGCATATGGTGTGAGAAAGGGTGATTTTCATTGTGATTTCCATGTCTGATACTTACTTACACTTGCTGGCAAGTTGTGAGCACCTATTCCTTACTCACCTCTAAATCATCATTTTTTGGTTAAAATTCAGTTAATTCATGCTTTATGTGCATTATTTATGTGAAAGGGGACTTAAATAAGTGCTATGCATGTCCGGTAGGGAGATAGGTAGGTGGTTTTCTGATTTAGGTTAGGTTAGGTTAGGGTCATGAATGACCAGTACTGGAGCTTCAGGGCCACTATCTGGACAAGACCACTGTCCGGTCATGCCTTTGGCTCTATTACGTTGGATAGTAGAGAGATTACTTTGATTTTCGTGATTCAGCGCTTTCTTAAATTTCCTCTTTATCTAATACAGTACAAGCTAAAACTTTAACTACTTAGGACAATTGCTTGAAACATTTCTGATTGTAGAATAGTAACATTATTGTGCTGTACAATAGATCAAGAACGTTTCTTGCTTGGAAGAGCATACTGGTCGGGCGGAGGTGCTCAGGAGAGGGGTCCCTGACAGTTGAAATTGCTTGTGCAGTTAGCTTTTCCTACTCTGTTGTTATTCTTTTAAACCTCTTTAATGTCACTTGGCTTATGTCACTTTACCTTTAAGCAGTAGGGTATGCTTTTACAACAGAGCCCCCCGGCAGGCATCCTCTCTGTTCAGCTGCTCACCCATATGTGCTGAAATGGTAATGGTCATATGGAGAGACTGTTGGCTATTGACTGGGTAGTTGTTGTGGCTGTGGCTCCAAGTTCATATGAACATGAACCTGGTGAACTGCAGGCTGAAGCTGCCCTTTGGCAGTCCATCATCATGCCTTCAGGGATTGTGGTAGAAGTTGAGGGACATTTGTATAACTGAGCAGTGCAGGTGCTTGATGATCTTAGTGTCACCAGTTGATATGGTGTTGGAAAGGTTGTATATGAATAAATATGAAGATGGGACGAGGCATAGTCAGCAGAGAAGGTGGAAGTATATTCTAAATGAGTGTGTGAGAAAGCAAGGCATAAAAGCTAATAAAGTGAGGTAATCACAGGGTATTAGGATGATTATATGAAATATATATGGAGAAGACATGATAAGGGTTTGGCACCAATGTTTAACTTGATATTCTGTGTTTTGGAGACATGAATTCAGTCTGAATGACTAGTCCTTTTCCCTGGGCGTACGGAAGTTATTTCTACCACTTTTGAAGTGTAGCTACTTTGCCTCTCTTTAAGTCCTTATTGTGTTAGATGGGCAAAGGGTTAAGATCATGATTATGATGATAATTATTGATGATTGATGATGATGATGATGATTGATTGACTGATGATGGTGGTGATTGGTGGTGAAGGTAATGATGATGATAACTGATGAAAGATCATTGCTTAAAGGCTGCTTCATATATATACAGAGCTGCCCGAATAGTTTTGGAGAACCTCTTTGCTTGTGATATAAATCACATAAGCATCTTAGTATTCTGAGTTTAGCATGGAGGTGTTTGATTAAATACTAATGAGTGTGCCTTACCTTTCTACTGCCCAAATAAGGAAAACTTAGAACTTATCAAAACTACTCCCACAGTTGCCTTCACTTCTGTCCTTGGGCAAAGTGACAAGCCAGTTGGAGGGTCAACAGTGAAGGAGCTGTCCATTGTGCGAACCCAGTCAGTGCCGGCAGGAGGAATAAGGGCAAGAGTGGAGCGAAGAGTAGCCCCACAGGACCAGTCTTCAGATGATAGCGAGGATGAAATCTCGAACACAAAACCTTCCCTAGATAATCAATCTGAAGTAAGGAAAATAGTTTGTATCAGTAAAATGTTGCTTTTGTTAACTACGGATAGTAGTTGTAAGACTGTAGTAAATTATGTGAGGTGCTATTCAAAATTTTTTGGACTGATGCTATATAAAACTGAAACCTCAGCATAGCTCCTGTTGGCTGCCATCATCCTCGAAGTAGCTCCCTTGTGCATTAATACAGAGGGTGATACAGAGGGTGAGAGGTGTTAATATTGGGGGAGGGGTTGGGAGGGGTAGACCGAGAAAGACATGGGACGAGGTTATTAAGTGTGACTTAAGGGTTAAGGGACTGAACAGGGAGGCTGCCAGGGATCGAGCAGAGTGGAGAGCCGCCATTAGGTGACCAAGGCCGACGCATGCAAGCATGTTGGGGCCTTCAAAAACAAAACGAAACGAATCCCAGCCCTTCCTCCATTGCTGGAATGCTCCCTGGGAGTCCTTTTCAATGACAGCTTCAAGAACTGCCAGCTGTTCTGCCTGGATGTCCTCATTGGTGTCAAAACAACACCCTTTCAGCTTGATCTTCTTTTTTGGGAACAGAGAGAAGTCACGGGGGGCCAAATCCGACGAGTAAGGAGGGTGGGAGACAATAGCCATGTTGTTCTTGGCCAAAAACTGCAGGGTGTTGAGTACACTGTGAGCCGGGATATTGTCATGGTGAAGCAGCCAATTGTTGTCTCGCTAAAGGTTGGAGTTTCTCCTTCTCACATCTTCACACAGTCACTGCATCACAGTAGAAGTTGGAATTGACAGTTTGGCCAGCAGGGATGAATTCTTTGTTCACAATCTCCTTGATGTCAAAGAAAATGATCAGGATGCCCTTGACATTGCTTTCACCAGTTTGGCCTTTTTGGGTCTTGGTGAAGCTGTCCAACTAAGATTTTGCTCATCAGACACTTGCTGAATTATTGCCAGGGTCTCTGTTGCATTTTTCCTGAGATTTGCGCAAAGTTTGATGCTAATTCTATGTTCCCTTTTTATATCCATCTAAAAAATCGCCAGACACATGCACAGCAGCAAACAACTGAATGTCACTAATCCCCACGTCAGCCTATCTCTTCGCTGCATGGCATACTGACTCACAATGCATGTTAGTACAGCCACCTAGAGGAGCATTGTGCTACTACAACCCGTGTAGGAGACTCGATCCCAGTCTGGAAAATTTTGGACAGCACCTCGTATAAAGGCGTTAACCCATGAATTGCGCAATTACCTTTTTTTTAACCCACCTCAGGGTGTGCAGAAAATAAAGGGATTTTTTTTTTTTTTTTTTAACTTGAAGATAAACATCTAGAGTATCATCTAGTGAAAAAAAATTATATCTCACTCTCTGTCTTTGCGTAGGGCCATGCGTAAGTTTACGTAGGGGAGAAGTTAAAAAATGAAAGAAAAAAAACTTTTTGTTTTTGTTTATTATAAACTTGAAGATAAACATCCAGGGCATCAGCTCGTGGAAAGAGAACAAATTCTCTCTCTCTCTCTCTCTCTCTCTCTCTCTCTCTCTCTCTCTCTCTCCCCCCCCCTTTTTGCATAGTTCCTTGCATAAGTTTGCGTGGGGGTTGAGTTGTAGTAGTAGTAGTTGTTCCCTAGGCAGTCTGGCTGAACAGCCCCTAGCCCCTTAGGAAGGGCCATGGCCGAGACCGGGCTTTCCCACAGAGCTCTTAAGGAGTGTAAGTTGTGTTGTTGGTGTAGGTGGTTATGTGCAGTGCATTGTTGTTAACGGTGATGCATGGCCAGCCCAGCCTGAGCTGTGGCTTGTAACACAATGCTACCCAACCTCAGCTGTGGCTTGCAATCCACAGGTTAAATGTTGTTATAAATCTCAGGAACAGGTAAGTTTCATTTAGTTTGTTAACCATGAGTGAATTGTGATACTATTTTTTGCCAGATGCCTTAATCCCATAAGGGGCGGCCACAAACACACCGCCTCCATGTTTCCCTGTCCCCTACCATTTCACTGCCATGCTCCCAGCTCACACCCCCCTCTCTCATAAATGAGTACCTCTCCACTCCATCCCTCCATCTCACTCTTGGCCTCCCCCTTCCTCGCCCCCTCTCCACCTCACTCACATACACTCTCCTCATCAGTCTCTCACTCTCCATCCTCTCCGCATGGCCAGACCACCTCAGTGTGTTTCTTCTAATGCTTCATATCACATCCACATCCACACCACACCTCTTCTTCACATCCTTATTTGTCAGTCGGTCCATGTGACTCCACATGCTCCTCTCAAATAACTCATTTCCACTGTTTTCACTCTTGACTTCTGTCCCTCCAACAAGGTCCAAGCTTCACTTCCATAAGTTAGTGTTGGTATCATGTTACTGTCAGGTAGTAACTTTTTCACTTCCATGATAATTTCCTTGTTTCTTATCAGTGCTTTCAGGGAACCAGCAACCATTCTTTCTTGTTGTACCCTTTCAAGCACTTCACCCTTCAAACTTCCATCCTTACTCATCACACTACCCAAATATTTAAATGCACTCACATTTTCCATTTCTTCCTCATCCAACCTCACTGTACATCGCTTCTCTCAAAGACCATAACACTTCCCTACATTCACCTTTAGATTCGGTTTCTTAGACACCCTCCCAGACTCATCCACCAAGCCTTGCAGCTCCCCTTCATCTTCACTTAACAACACAGTATCATCTGCAAACAGTAGTACAGGGAGTTTCCAAACACTGACCTCTTTCATTAGGGCCACTCCAACATCCACTACCTTACCTTGTATCTCTTTTATAACCCTATCCATATACAGATTGAACAACCATGGAGACATGACACATCCTTTTCAATCCAACCTTCAGGTAGGAAAATTCACTCAGTTCACTATCCACACCCACTCAGCCTTAGCACCCTCATACATACTCTTCACAGCATTCAGCAACTTCCCATCCACTCCATATATTCTTAATACTTTCCACAATCCTTGTCTATCCATCCTGTCATATACTTTATCCAAAGCCATGAAGGCTGCATATAACTTCTTTCTCTTCTTTAGAATCTTTTCCACTAAAGATCTAAGTATGAGTATCTGATCTACACAACCTCTTCCCTTCCTAAAACCTCCCTGTTCTTCTCCAGGTAATTCCTCTGTTATTTCCCTAACTCTGTCAGTAAGTATCCTACCATATACTTTTCCTATTACACTAAGAAGATAAATGCCGCTATGATTACCACACACTTCTTTTTCCCCTTTTCCTTTGTACAAGGGAATACTTATACCTGACTTCCAATCCTCCAGGACTGTACCTTCCTCCAAGGCCAATTTGCATGTCTTCGACATCCATTCTACTATTGTCTCCCATGCTTCAGCATTTCACTACACACTTCATCAATTCCCGGGGCTTTCCCCATTTTGACTTTCTTCATTGCTTCCACAACTTCCATCCTGCTGATTTCTTCCTGTCTTCTCACATCTCTCCTTCTCCCAGCCATTCCCCAGCCACTTATACTCGCATTACTTTCATTCTCTATGTTCAACAGTTCCTTAAAATGTTCTCTCCACCTGCTCACTTTTTCTCCCATCTCCACTAGTAATCTACCATTTTTATCTTTCACTCCCTGACTAACTTCATTGCCACCTTGTCTAACTTTCTTTACCTCTTTCCAGAACATTTTCTTACATTCCCTCCACTTTACACTCAAATTCCTTCCAAATTCCTTATTCACTTTCTTCTTACTCTCTCTTACTAATCTTTTAACCTCTCTCTTTCTCTCTACATATAAGTCTCTCTTCCGTTTTCCAACTTCTTCAACGCCCCTGTTCCTCATCCACTCATTATACACTTTCTTCTTTTGTGCCATAGCCTGTCTCACCTCTTCGTTCCACCATGTTGTTCCTTACACCCCCTTTCATCTTCTCTTCACCCCACACACCACCTCACATGCTGCACAGATTTATTCTGTGAAAATCTTGCACACACCTTCCACATCCCCCGTCTGCTCCAATCCATATTTACCCAATCACTCCTCCACTTCTCTCTTATATTCTGCCTCTTTCTCATCCTCTTGTAACTTTTCCACTCTCCTTGCATATACTACTTCCTCTCGTTCTTCCCTTCTTCTGTTTCTCCATTTCAGTTGGACCTTGATTCTAACCACTACCATGTGGTGGTCAGAAAGTCCCCCCCCCCAACCTCTATATACTCTTGCATCCATTACACACCTTCACATCCTTTCATCCACATAATCAGTCATTGCCTTCTGTTCATTCAGTTCACAACTCACCCTTCTCATCACTTGCCATGTATACCTATGGATCTTTTTGTGCCTGAAGAGGGTGTTGGCCATCACCAACCCCTTCCTGACACAAATGTCCACTTAAGCACTGCCATTCTCATCTGTCTCAGCAGGCACATTCCACTCACCAACTACCCCATCCACCTTCACATTCCCTACTTTACGATTCATATTGCCAATCAAAAGCAGTCATTCCTTTCAAACTTTCCCATGCACGCTTCCACATTTGTCCAGAACTCTTCTCTCACTCTGCTTGCACGATCTTGCATTGGCGCATACACCCACACAATCGCCGACATTTGTAGTCCAAATTTCAATCTTACCCACACAGTCCTTGAGCCAGCCGATCCATACTCTCTTATCTTCTCCTTCCATCTTTTACTCACCACAATACACACTTCCTCTTTTGCCCTCTCATTCTCACCTAATCCTGCACATATACCCCGTCCATACTCCCATTCTCTCACCTCACCTTTCCATTTAGTTTCAGTTAGAAAGGTTGCTGGTTCTTTGAAAGTTGTGATAAGAACAGGGAAGTGAGCATGGAAGTGAAAAAGCTGCTACATGACAGTATTGTGATACCAACTCTAACATATGAAAGTGAAGCTTGGACCATGTTGGAGGGACAGAAATCAAGAGTGAGAGCAGTGGAAATGAGTTACTTGGGAGGAGCATGTGCAGTCACATGGAGAGACAGACTGACAAATTAGGAAGTGAAGGAGCATTGTGGTGTGGATGTGGATGTGATAGGAGGCATTAGGAGAAACAAATTAAGGTGGTTTGGGCATGTGGAGAGGATGGAGAGTGAGAGACTGACGAGGAGAGTGTATGTGAGTGAGGTGGATGTGGGGAGAGGGAGAGGGAGGCTGAGGATGAGATGGAGGGATGGAGTGCAGAGGTATATGAGAGAGGGGGATGTGAGCTGGGAGCAGGGCAGTGAAATGGTGGGGAACAGATTGACATGGAGGTGATTTGTTTGTGGCCACCCCATACGGGATTAAGGCGTCTGGCAATAGATAGATAGATAGTCCACATACCTCCACTTTTGCACCCTCAAGCACCTGGACAATCTCTCTCTTTCACCTCATCATTTGCACTTCTTATGTCAAGTCGCCATCCGTATTGTGTCCTTTGTTTGGTCCTTAATTGTCACCTTTTGGTCAGTCTTGGTCCGGGGTTTCTTGTTCACATTTTTAGTTAGTTTTTTCCGGGGAGGGGCGCTAACCCTCCGCCAACCCACTTGTTGTCACATAGGGAACACGTGTTGGTTGGTCATAAGGTTACCACCCAGCACTGTAAATGCTTTCCTGGTTTACAGGAAATCATTTGGCTTGCCACTCAGTGTAGAGCTTCCCTGAAACCAGAGTACCACTACACCAAGTGAGTGGAAGATGAGCGCCTCCACCCACCACATTGTGATACTCATTTACATATACAGTATTACTGGATTGATGTTCAGGTAGTCACAGTCACTTGGAGAAAACTCTGCTACTTTATTTATTTCATTGCAAGGATCTGGGAGGTTGCTTGACTAAATGATTGTATTAGGTATTGTTTGTAGTGAAATTCAAGATTCTCTGTTTTTCTTATTGAAGTAGCTAAAAGTATTGTGATACTGATAAAGCTATACATGCTCAAAATAAGTTTAGCAAAATTTTGAATTGTCATTCATGTAACAATCCATGAATCAGAAGTCATGTAACATTCCAGTCAGAGCAAATCCTAAAGTTATACGGTAACATAATTGTATTGCACTGATAACTCATTGTAGATTTGAATAAGATTTCTTAAAATCTATAATTTATATTGGAAAGTACTGGGTTTTAAAAATCTATTATTAATGAGAATTAATGTAACCCAGGACTTGTCATAAAATAAAGTTTTAGAAAATATATATTTGCTGTCTTCAGTCAGTTTGATTAAGCTTGGGAAAAACTTCATAAATTAGATCATTGAAGGCTGGATAGCTGCTTCATTAACCCTTTCACATCAAGAGATCTCCTTGAGCTGAATAAAATTGTTTGAAGGCATCCTCAGGTTGAAGGAGTAATCAGAGAAGAGAGTCATAGGTTGAGCCTCACTTGTGTTTGTGTTACACGAGTAGCAGCTACTTGCAAGTTGGGTGACAGAGTTCCAACATCACACTGTGAATATACAAAGGGGAAAAATATATTGGCAAGAAAAGGGAATTGTATTTTGTTTTTGTTGATTTGGAAAAGGCCTTTGACAGAGTCCCTAGAGAGGTGGTGAAGTGGGCAATGAGAAAGCTAGGGTTGGAAGAGTGGCTGGTTAGGGTGGTTATGGCCATGTACGTGGGTGCTCACACTCAGGTAAGGGTGAATGGAGCTTTGAGTGATGAGTTTCCCGTGAATGTTGGTGTGCATCAGGGGTCAGTTTTGAGTCCCTTGTTGTTTATCATGGTGCTCGAAGCCCTCTCACGTGACTTCAGAGATGGACTCCCATGGGAGATGTTGTATGCTGATGATTTGGTGCTGATTGCTGAGAATGAAGGGGAGGCTGAGGAAAGATTTAAGAAGTGGAGAGATGGTATGGGGCACAAGGGCTTAAGGGTAAATGCAGATAAAACAAAAGTGATGATATCTAGGGTTGGTGGCGGTACAATCAGAGGAGAGGGAGAGTGGCCATGTGCAGTTTGCCACAAAGGTGTGGGAAGTAATTCCATCTTGTGCAGTGTCTGTGATAAGTGGGTGCACAAGAGATGTAGTGGTATTATAGGTAGACTGCGAGATAATGCTGATTTCATGTGTGCGGTGTGTCGGGGAGAGCAGGAGGAGATTGTTAGGCGTGAGAGGGTTGAACTTGCAGGTGAGTCTCTTGAGTGTGTGGAGGAGTTTTGTTATTTGGGAGACATGTTAGGTGCCGGAGGTGGGGCTGGAGTTAGCTCGGTTGCTAGAGTGAGAAGTGGTTGGAAGAAGTTCAGGGAGCTGTTGCCTCTCCTGACATTGAGAGGACTCTCCTTA
>JAGKTI010003792.1:0-54685 GCA_018397915.1 Birgus latro
TGTGTGAAGGTCACAGCCTTGCCCATAGATCAGACTATATGAGCTGTCAGCTCCCTTCCAGGAGGGTAAAAGCTGACGATCACGACCATCAAGTGATCCTGACCGACCCGGTGAGTTACACACACACACACACACACATGCACGCAAGCACCCAACGCGTGAGGTCTGGTATGGCCATTGTCAGTGTTTTTGTTTTACTGTCAGTGTTATAATGCATTAATTTCTTGCTGCAGCATTCATAGATATATACTTTTTACATGTCCTAGTGTTTTGTTTGTGTATTAATAATGTGACTATGAGTGTAAAGTATGAGGCTAAGTTGAGATGTAACTGCCAGTTAAGAATGATGAGTTGGGGGTTGGGTGGGGTAGGGGTATGGGGGAGGGTTGGAAGCTGGGGTAGAGGTGGGTGGAGCTTATTTCATCACCCCCTCCTGTCTTCCCTGGGTATAGAGGGGTGCAAAGGGGGCACCCCTGAGCAGAAATTACTGATCGTGAGTGTGCCTGTAATGAAATAAAAAAAATGACCAGTGTCAGGAGCGAAAAAAAAATTACCAGTGTCAGGAGCGATTCGCTGCCAGTAGACATTGTCCGTTGCTTCCGAAATCGGTTGATTCGGGGTCCATAGAATCGAGGGTCGACTGTATTTATATATTTTTTCGTTAATACCAACTATTTGATGCCATATTTTACATTTATTATAATAATAAGAATAAACCATCATCAGCTTTGTAACTCATATAACTCGAAAACAAGTATACTTGCTAAATTAAGTGATATGTAAATAAATGACGGGGAATCGTCCTGACACCGAAAAGTCCTGATGGCAAATTGTCTTGTTATTGTTTGAAAACCTCACTGCAAGCGAGCGTGGTGCTGTGCAGCACGCCCATTTTGAATTTTTTGTATTTCCTCTCGCGTCACTTTTCATATCATCAAAAAAGATACCTTTTGTATAGTGGAATTTGTCCTATATTCATTGCTTTCTTAACATCGAATTTTCGTTTTTCGGGTTTTCACTTACCTTGGATCCACTGTACTACCATAAACACAATCAGCACGGAAAAATGCAAAATAAATTCATAGTACAGTATTCTGTATATTTTTTTTTAACTTCATTCCTCGTGTATTATGTGCCGAAAAACTTCAAAATACATGTATCTAGTCATTTCACACCATTTCAGCACCATATGTTTTGGTTAAAAAGAAAAAAATTGTGTCACTCCAGTGCTGTACCAACGAGTATCAGCTGCCGAAATTTGTGCAACATCTGTGTTCAATTGCACAGCTCAGGATGGGTCTAGGAAGCTCAGAATTGCATTGGAGGGTGCATCTGATGATGTCCTTCAATTTGGCAAGAAAAAAAAAAGATTTTCAAAACTTCAAAAATCAGCCTCAGGGTCAGCCACTAGATCCCGACAAATTACAGTAAGACCTCACTATAACGGACTAATTGGGGCTCAGGCCAGTCCGAAATATGCGAAATTCCGATAAAAGCGACATCCGGACGTACCCCTGCTAATCCGGACTTTTTCCGATATATCAGACATTAGTCCAGATTGCATCAGTGGTTTTCACCACCATTGCAGTATTGTACTGTGTTATACCTTCACTACATTAATCAAATGGTATAATAATACTGTACTGTGCATTGAAAAACATGTCTTTTACTTGTCTTATTGTGGTGAACATAGCTGGAGTTGTCAGGCAGTCCGGACTGCTTTCTGGCTTTATCGGACATTTTCTGATATATAGGAGTTTAGTCCGGTAGCTCCTCAAGTCCGATAAAAGCGAATTCCGGTCTACTGAAGTCCGTTATATCGAGGTTTTACTGTACACACGGTCGGTCACAGATGGGTTAATGGCTGACAGGACGTGACTCACTCACTTTCCATTCATTCATCATTTATCATCCAATTCTACGTTGCCTGATGAGGAGCGTAGGAGCCTGGGGCTAGGCAAGTTGGTCCTGACATTTAAGATGAGAGTGACCAGCCTCACTCATCCCTGCTTGGCATTACGTGAGCAATAAACCCCAACCATCTCTTGGATATTAACCTTCACCAACTATATCCGATTGGAGCGGAGTAATTACCCACTATACCACCATTCACCAAAATTTGGTTATGTGGTTACCACCCAGCGTAGTAAATGGTTTCCTGGTGTACAGGACCAATTTGGCTTGTACTCAGTGTAGAGCCACCCACAGGCAGAAGGAAGAGAAAAGAATGAAGGAAAGAAAGTCAGAAGAGGGAGAGTAAAATCACCTGTTGGCTGATGGACGAGGAAAGAATGAAGGAAAGAAAGACAAGAGGATGGAAGGAAAGAAGGGGGGAGGAGAGGAAAGGGCAGACACTCAAGAGCAGCACTGCATCGACTCACTTCCCAGCATTCTGAAACTCACCTGTTCAATTTAAAGTGGCATATGGCACAGGTGAGCTGTCTGCACAAACCTTTCTGGGCCATTATCACTTGTTCTTCCCAAGGCCGAAGCACATCCAAAACAATCACTCCACAATTTACGTGCTAAACTGGATGATTGCATTCAGTAGTAGTATCAGAATCTGAATCTTCTAGCTGTGCTTAGTAGTACTATTAGGATCTGTGCTACAAAGCATAACCATACTCTTCACCAGTTGTTCATTCTTCCCACCTCGGTGTGCATCACTTCTACTGAAGCAATTTTCATGCTGTATTTTTTTCAGTGCTTTAAGTTTTACTGTACAGTACTACACAATATCATGCATCCTGCAGTTGATAGATCATTTGCTTGTTGTAACTGTGTCTTTGTTTGAGTTGCCAGTTATTGTCAGAACAATCAAGAACTTGTATCTGTGAATGATATCTGTTCTGTTGTATTCTGTATGGCAGTAGAAGGTGTAGCTGATGGATCAGTCATTAGCATTAAATGCTACCAGTACAAAAAAATATGGTGTTAATAAGTGGTTTTATTTGAGAAGATGGCACTATAAGCAGTTACCAGTATTTATTGTGTGCATATGGTCAAATATGTAACAAAAAGGCACTGCATATACGACCAAATGCGTTGCTCACACACACACACACACACACACACACACACACACACACAAATCCAGACTGAACTGCACAGTAAAGAATGCCTGTACTATTCGATTACTTCTGAACTGATACTCATTACCAAATAAATATACAGCATTTTCATCTTCGAAAACTTGGGGGGGGGAATAATCTGCATTTTCAGGGTATCGCATTTTATTTTTATAGTGAGAAGATGGTGGATGCAAGAAACAAACTAAAGAAAACATTTGAAGAAAGAAAGGAAGAGGGAACTGAGGTTGGGTGTGATCTCATAGTTTATGGTTGTGCAGCAAATTACTTAAATTCAATAGAAAATGAAGTTTCCCCCCAAAACAGTGCTCAGCTGAGTTGTGGAAGTTCAAAAGTACTTCAGAACCATCACCAGCCTCAAGCTTGGCTTAGTGAAAGGGGGGAGGGCTTAAAACGGCAACTTCCAAGTATACACGCTGGAATTGTCAAGGTGCCTGCATAGACATTTTTAAAAAACTACCAGACATACTTCGAGATATGCTGTGAACACCCTGATGACATTGATAAGAACATAAAATCCACTGTTGAAGGTGCAGGCATACAATTGGAAATTCTGCACTTGAGCCTGCAGCTGAAAATAGTGTCTGCAGATTTTAATAAGTCTCAGCAAGATGACTGCACAGTAGATGAATGTGTTCATATTTGGTTTGACCTAAAAGAAGCTATTGTGCTACAGACTTACAAACAAGTAATTGAGAAGAGACTCCAACAGTGTGTGACATAAGGAAGAAAACTGACTAGTGAGCAAGATGAAGTCAGCACTATCCCATTCCTTTTCCCTTGTGAAGTGACCATCATCATCTCACCCTAGGAAGAGACGTGCAAGGAATAGCAAGGCCAGAAGCAGGTAGGGAACAACCACAAAAACCACAACGTGTGCCACTATAACAACTGTTTACATCGCCGTGTGGGAACTGAAAGTGAGTGGGGGGGGGGTCACTGTTGGATGCTGTGTAGATTAACCAACCAAACACAGTGGTGCCACCGGGCTATTCCTGCCTGTCCAGGCGGTAATTTTTTGCGCGACCATAATTTCAAAATGGATGCGATCACTTTGTCTGGATAGTGGGAAACAGTGTACAAATAATGGTTTGGAAAACAGCCAAATTACAGTGTCCGGGTAATGGATTGTTCAGGTAGTAGCCATCTGGATAATCGAGAGATAGTAATAGAATGGGGGAGAGATAGTAATAGAATGGATGTGGAAGGTGTGCAGATTGGCTTGGGAGGAGGGTAGAGTCCCGGAGGATTGGAAGTCAGGTATAATTATTCCTCTGTACAAAGGAAAAGGGGAAAAAGCAGTGTGTGGTAATCATAGGGGCATTTGCCTTCTCAGTGTAATAGGAAAAATATATGGTAGGATACTTATTGACAGAGTTAGGGAAATTACTGAGGAATTAGTTGGAGAAGAACAAGGAGGTTTTAGGAAGGGAAAAGGTTGTGTACACCAGATATTCATTCTTAGATCCGTAGTGGAAAAGTTTCTAGAAAAGCATATGACAGGGTGAATAGACAAGGTTTGTGGAAGGTATTAAGAATATATGGAGTGGATGGAAGTTGTTGAAGGCAGTGAAGAGTATGTATGAGGGTGCTAAGGCTGCAGTGCGTGTGGATAGCAAACTGAGTGAATCTTTCCATTTGAAGGTTGGATTGAACCAAGGATGTGTCATGTCTCTATGGTTGTTCAATCTGTATATGGATGGGGTTATAAAAGAGATACAAGGTTGGGCAGTTAATGTCGGACCGGCCCTAGTGAGAGAGGGCAGTGTTTGGAAACTCCCTGTACTGTTGTTTGCAGATGATACTGTGTTGTTGAGTGAAGACAAAGGGGAGCTGCAAGGCTTGGTAGATGAGTTTGGGAGAGTGTGTGAGAAACGGAATCTAAAGGTGAATGTGGGGAAGAGTAAAGTGATGGTCTTCGAGAGAAGTGAAGCCAGTGAGTGTACAGTGAGATTGGATGGGAAGGAAATGGAGAATGTGAGTGAATTTAAGTACTTGGGCAGTGTGATGAGTAAGGATGGAAGTCTGGAGGGTGAAGTGCTCGAAAGGGTACAGCAGGGAAGGAAGGTTGCTGGTTCGTTGAAAGCAGTGATAAGAAACAGGGAGGTGAGCATGGAAGTGAAAAAGTTGTTACATGACACTATTGTGATACCAACTCTGACATATGGAAGTGAAGCTTGGACCCTGTTGGAAGGACAGAAGTCAAGAGTGAGAGCAGTGGAACTGAGTTATTTGAGAGGAGCATGTGGAGTCACATGGAGAGACAGACTAACAAATGAGGAAGTGAAGGGGCGTTGTGGTGTGGTTGAGGACGTGATGGGAAGCGTTAGGAGAAACACGTTAAGGTGGTTTGGGCATGTGGAGAGGATGGAGAGTGAAAGACTGACGAAGAGAGTGTATGTGAGTGAGGTGGAGGGGGCGAGAGGGAGGGAGAGGCCGAGGATGAGATGGAGGGATGGAGTGGAGCGGTATATGAGAGAGGGGGGTGTGAGTTGGGAGAGTGGTAGTGAATTGGCAGGGGACAGAGTGACATGGAGGCGATTTGTTTGTGGCCACCCCATTCTGGATTGAGGCGTCTGGCAATAGATAGATAGATAGATAGACTATATATAATTAGGGCATGTAAGGTAAGCAGAGTCTCAAGCATTTGTATTGGAGTGTAAACAGAACACTTGTATAATGATATAATGTGTTGTGAATGATAATATTTTTTCCATTATATGAGGCAGCACCTAAGATTAAGACGAATAAAAAGTTAGCCGTTGAATTTAAGAGAAAGTTATTCCTGTATTTAGATCCAGATTCTTCACCCCTTTATGTTTATGTTAGTTATAATGGATTTTTTTTTTTTTTTTTTTTTTAATGCAAGGAAGAAGGAACCAAAGGCCATGGGCCCGCATACTGTTCCTTCCAAGAAAAAACAAAAACAATGTAAAAGAGAGCCAAATTCAAGATCCATTCATTTTGAGATGCCTGGACACTTCTTTTGAAAGACTGGAGATCATAGGAAGTAGGGAATACAGACAGAGGAAGACAGTTCCAGAGTTGACCAGTTGCATAAATGAAAGACTGGGAGTAACAGTTAACTCTTGTATTAGAGAGTTGGACAGAAAAGGGATGAGAGTTTGTTGCTAGATGGATAGTCCGTGCCCGTCGTAGAGGTGGAGGGATCCAAGCAGACAGTTCAGAGGAGCAGTGACGGTTGAAGTAGTGATAGAAGATGCAACAGTGCGGCGAAGAGACAAAGGTTGAAGGGAATTAGTAAGAGGAGGAGAGTTAATGAGAAGAAAAGCCTTTGACTCCACCCTATTGAGAAGAGCTGCATGTGAGGAGTCTCCCCACACGAGAGTTGTACTCCACACAGGGGTGAATAAAACCTGTGTACAAGGTCAACAACTGTGCAGGGGTAAAGAAAGTTTGAGTCGGCTTGGCATACCTAATCTCTTGGAAGCAGATTTCACAAGAGATGTAATATGTTTTTTCCAAGATAAATCCTGAGAGAATGAAACCCCAAGCATGTTAAAGGATGATGCAGGACTGAGCTGGACATAGTTAAACATTAGTGGGTAATCCTGAGGAAGATTTTGTCAGGTTGATAGATGTAAGAACTGAGCCGTTGATTCATTAAAAATAACAAGATTATTTTTACCCCAATCAGAGATACGAGCCAAGTCAGACCTTAGGTATGCCATAGCCTCATCCCTTGTTTGTTGAAGTAACTGCTGAGATGGACATTGCAGAAACCGAATGGAAAGGTGAAGGGTGGAATCATCAGTATATGAGTGGATAGGGTTAGATGTACAGCTTAGATGGTCATTGATGAATAAAAGGAAGAGAGTTGGTGATAGGACAGAGCCCTGAGGAACACCACTGTTGACAGGCCTAGGAGAAGAATGATGGCCGTCTACAACAGTGGCTATAGAACGACCAGAAAGGAAGCTAGAGATGAAGGCACAGATAGAAGGATAGAAACCGTAGGAGGGCAGTTTGGAAATTAAAGATTTATGCCAGACTCGATTGAAAGCTTTTGAGATGTCAAGTGCAATGGCAAAGCTTTCGCCAAAGTCCCAAAAGGAGGATGACCAGGAGTCTGAAAGGTAGGAGAAGATCGCCAGTGGAGCGTCCCTGACAGAACCCATACTGACGATCAGAAAGGAGGTTGTGACAGGAAAGATGCTTTAAGATTTTTCTGTTAAGAATTGACTTGAAAACTTTAGACACAGGATGTTAAAGCAGTTGAACGATAGTTAGAGGGTTGGGAATGGTCACCCTTCTTTGGGACTGGCTGAATGAGAGCAAACTTCCAGCAAGAAGGAAAGGTACAATTTGATAGACAAAGGTGAAAGAATTTACCTAGGCAGGGTGTAAGCACAGAAGCACAGTTTTTGAGGACAACAGGAGGGACTCCATCTGGCCCATATGCCTTGTTATTATTGAGGCCAGTGATGCCAGAAAATACATCAGCTGAAGAAATTTTGATGTTAGCCATGATGGAGGAACAGCACCGGAATTGTCTGAGGTGGAATTGGAGGAGAAAGTCTGAGTGAAGAGATCTGCTTTATCAGTAGAAAAAATAGCTACAGAGCCATCAGAGTAGAAAAGAGGAGGGAAGGATGATGAGGTAAAGTTGTTAGAAAGGTTTTTGGCAAGTTGCCAGAAGGAACGAGAAGAATTTGAGTTGGAGAGTTGAGAACATTTAGCACAGATAAAATTATTTTTAGCAGAGCGAAGAACAGACTTAGCACGATTCCGGGAAGAAATATAAAAAAGATGTGATTCATGGGTGAGTTGGCTCCGGTACCTTTTATAGGCCCTCTTCTTGTTTCGGACAGCATTAGAACAAGCGTGATTAAGCCAAGGCTTTCTTGCATTAGTCAGAGGATATGAGAAAGGAATGTATGCTTCCATGGCCGAGAGAATAACCTCCGTAATGCGCAAGGCACACTCAGATGGCTCCCGGCCATGGAAGCAATAATCATTCCATGGAAAATCAAAGAAGTACTGCCTGAGGGCCTCCCAATCTGCATTTCCAATGTGCCACAGATGACGTTTCTTTGGAGGGTCCGCAGGCCATACCGGAGCGATAGGACAGATTAAGGTAATAAGGTTATGATTGAAGGAGCCCAACGGAGAGAAAAGATGAACAGTGTAGGCAGAAGAATTAGTTGTTAGGAAGAGATCAGGTATGTTGGAACTCTCTCCAAGGCGGTCAGGGATACGGGTGGGGTGCTGTACAAGCTGCTCTAGGTCATTAAGGATAGAAAAGATGTGGGCTTGTTCACCAGATGGATCAGTGAACGGAGAGGAGAGCCAAAGGTGGTGGTGAACATTGAAATCTCCTAGAATGGAGATTTCAGAGAAAGGAGATTGAACACTACTCCGTCAGGGATACGGGTGGGGTGCTGTACAAGCTGCTCTAGGTCATTAAGGATAGAAAAGATGTGGGCTTGTTCACCAGATGGATCAGTGAAAGGAGAGGAGAGCCAAAGGTGGTGGTGAACATTGAAATCTCCTAGAATGGAGATTTCAGAGAAAGGAGATTGAACACTACTCCGTAAATAGATCCTACAGTCCACTAATCTCCATCTACTAGCCATATATGTAAGTTGATCTTTTCCATATTACAGTAAAGTATTAATTCCTAAGAGCCTCTGAGGTGGACCTATCTATAGCCTGCTACAGACCTCTCAGAAGGTGCCCTTCGATTTCAAATTTTACGGGTTTGATTTTGGCTGGAATGCGGTAGGTATCATCCCTCCCAAGCACAGAGTTGCCACACAGTGGTTGTCTGAGTCACCCAGCGTCTCTGGGCTGGTGGTGAGTGGCAAGGCAGTCACGGACTCAGTGACCCGAAAAAAACAGCCAAAACTGACCTCTCCAACATGTTCCTACATTGCCGTAAAAGGCTCTACCTCTTCACAACCATGCTTATAGGTAAGTAGAAAGGTGTCGACTTCTGACGCATGTGCTTTTTCTTTTATTTTTTGTCTCTAACTATAAACATGAGTTGAAAATGACCAGTTTTTGCCCATAGTAGCTGCATGAGGCACAACGTAGTTCAGAGCCCGCTGCAGCCTAGGGGTTAATACTTAAATATAAGTGGAGGATGTTTACAATATGTATCTTATAATACAGGTGCTGTAGAGGCATGGTTTCACATGGTTACACTGATATAACTGAGTGGTTCCACTGTCCAGTTATACAGTATGTGTATCTCTCACCTACCTCCTTATCCCCTGCAAGGAGGATGGTGGACTGCAGAAGGGCAGCTTAATTTTGCAGTCTACTGGGTTCACATTCAGATGAGCCTGGGGCAGCACCAACAACAACAGCATATACAGTGTTTGGCTGTACTGTACTTCAAAGAAAATACAGTAGAACCAACAATACTGGTTCTGAGTGGGTTAGAGAGACAGTAACTATTCTCCTACATGTTCCTAACCACCTCCCTCCCTCCTAAACAAAGTTCACTCATAAGAAATTGAAACTATTGATATCTCAGAATGTTCAGTCGGCACTTAAGCCTGTGTTTTAGGTAGGACCATGTACTGATATATTTTCCCCCCATCATATCTACTGTCCTTGGAGTTTACTCAATTTTTTTATGAATGCTGCTTAATAAAATATCATTTATAGGTGCTCTTAGTTGATTTTTGTCTTTTCTAGGCTCGTCGTTATGATTCCAAAACTACCATCTTCTCCCCGGAGGGAAGGTTATACCAAGTGGAGTATGCCATGGAAGCCATTGGCCATGCCGGTACTTGTCTTGGTATCTTGGCAAATGATGGCATCGTCTTGGCTGCCGAGAGACGCAACACCAATAAGCTGCTCGATGATGTCTTCCTTTCAGATAAAATCTACGTAATTAATGAGTAAGTTTAACCTGCCTTTTAGTAACAAATAGTAAAATAAGCTTTGTTCAGTAGTATGTAGATTCCAAAATTAAACTTGTTTAAATAGTATATTTTTGAATCCT
This sequence comes from Birgus latro, assembly GCA_018397915.1. Classification (NCBI taxonomy): domain Eukaryota; kingdom Metazoa; phylum Arthropoda; class Malacostraca; order Decapoda; family Coenobitidae; genus Birgus; species Birgus latro. Next base: position 10,066 of record JAGKTI010003792.1, read on the forward strand.
CACTACCTTCATATCGCAGGAAAGTGAAATGGGATGATCAAGATGGCTATTTGCCTTTTAACCCCTACAAGGCAGATTCCGTTACATAACATTTGCACGTGAGAAGGCGGGCTACGTTACATAACATTTGGCCCTTTTTGTCATAATTCATTGCATAAATTGGACGATACAGGAGCACTGTTGCCTACTGTATATTCCTTGATTCAGTATACCCTCTTGTCCAGCACGCATTTGTCCAATTTGTTTCAGCTCCAACACAGTCGCCAGAAAAAATATGATCATTTTATTGTAACATGGTGCCTCGTGGCTAACACAGAACCAACCCCTAGAAGTGGCAGAAATCCGAGTTCTTCCCTTGCACGGTGATACTTCGTCCAGTGCGGTACACACTGCCCGTGCTAGTGACACCAGCCAGTCAAAACTCACAAAGCTCGGTCCCACTGCTTGTGTTTGTGGTGTTGTTAAATCAAATCTCAGCATGCAGTCTTGTGATGAAGGAGTGTTGGATGTGAAGGAGTTGCTGAAGAGGATGTGACAGCCTTAGTGTGGCAGAGAGAGGGGACAACAATAGAGGAATAATGCATCGAGTTGCGACAATTGACGAGGCATAGGTAGAGCAGGAGGCAAGGCTGGTTGCTGCTGGCACTAACTCAATCCTCCAGACCTCCCCATGAGTATGCAGCATATCACTGACATCCTACATGCTGCTGAGATCCTGAAAAAGCAGTCAACAAGGAATCCAACGTAATTCGTCGTCAGGAAGTGCTTAGTAATGTGGAGAACTGTGTGCGTTATTATGGTGATTGCACAGGAAGCATATCAACCAGAGAAGTCAGTCACTCATCACTAAGTTTTTCCAGCATCGCCAGGACGAGAGAAAAGTGTTAGAGGAAGCTGAACAACAGGCAGAGGCAGCACCTTTCCCTGATGATGGTAATGCTTCTGTGGGTAATTTTGAAGGCTTTATGAGTGAGGATGAGGAGGAGGAGCAACCACTACCTCCTATACTCGATTTTTTTCCAGCTGACGATTCACTTTCGTGAATGTGGCACCTGCGTACTCCTGCTGCTTGATTGGTTGGTTTCAGTTTCATACCTGAAGTATCATATTTACAAAAAACAGTTGTACCTTATATTCCAGTTCTCATAAATGCTGTTCTGTATTGTCATAGTACTATACAAACAGACATGAAATGAGTAGGCTATGTATCTGTGCTTCACCCAAATGGACAATGAATTTGAGGAAGTTGAATTTGAATTGAAATATTTATTGTTGTAAAAGGTAGAGAGTTGTTGCATCTTCCTATATTAAAAATAAATAAATAAATAAATGCATTTGGCTGGATAAGTGCAAATAAAAGGTATTTTAATACTTAGGCACTTATTAAAAAAAAAAAAAAAAATGCACTTGTCTGGATAAGTGCAAATAAAAGGTATTTAAATACTTAGGCACTTGTTGCATTAGACAGTAATACTATTCTAAGTAAATTAGCAGTTTTGTCAGTGGTAAAGTGGTGGAAGTGGGGAGGTGAATGGAACAGTCGCTACAGAGGAATGAGCCGGCCAAGCGGGAGAAACAAGTTGTCTCGTCTCGCAAGATGTCAGACTTTATTATGGATCACACCTACTCCATTGCTTCGACACCTTCGCCCATATTATCCGTGAGTATATTTATTTATTGGAGATGCAACAACTCTGTACCTTTTACAACAATAAATATTTCAGTTCAAATTCAACTTCCACAGATTCATTGTCCGTTTGGGTGAAGCACAAATACATACTCGTTTCATGTCTGTTTGTATAGTATAGTGACAATGCAGAACAGCATTTATGAGAATTGGAATATAAGGTACAATTGTTTTTTGTAAATATGATACCTCAGGTATGAAATTGAAACCAACCAATCACGCGGCAGGAGTGCTCAGGTGCCACATTCACGAAAGTGGATCAACAGCTGGAAAAAAAATCGAGTATAGTGACCCCAACGACCCTCCTCCAGGGGGTCAGTAGGTCTACCTACAGTCTTGGAAAACATCTGTCTTTCCCAACAAGCTCACCAACACTCACCTTAAAGGTCAGTAAATTATTCATACTATCAAAAAATTTTTGGATTAAATTTTTTGGGGCACTTTTCCAAGGCATATTGACAGTATTATCTATCTATCTATCTATTGCCAGACGCCTCAATCCCGCACGGGGTGGCCACAGACAAATTGCCTCCATGTCACTCTGTCCCCCGCCATTTCACTGCCCCGCTCCCAGCTCACACCCCCCTCTCTCATATACCTCTCCACTCCATCCCTTCATCTCATCCTGGGCCTCCCCCTCCCTCTCCTCCCCTCTACCTCACTCACATACACTCTCCTCGTCAGTCTTTCACCCTCCATTCTTTCCACGTGCCCAAACCACCTTAATGTGTTTCTCCTAATGCTTCCTATCGCGTCCACATTCACACCACAGCGGTCCCTCACTTCCTCATTTGTTAGTCTGTCTCTTCATGTGACTCCACATGCTTCTTTCAAATAACTGCTCTCACTCTTGACTTCTGTCCCTCCAACAGGGTCCATTCTTCACTTCCATATGTTTGAGTTGGTATCACAGTACTGTCATGTAGCAGCTTTTTCACTTCCATGCTTACTTCCCTGTTTCTTATCACTGCTTTCAAGGAACCAGCAACCTTCCTTCCCTGCTGCACCCTTTCAAGTACTTCACCCTCCAGACTTCCATCCTTACTCATCACACTACCCAAGTACTTAAATGCACTCACATTCTCCATTATCTTTTCCCATAAGTTCATTTATTTGTCTAATTTGGTTTGGTCCAACATGTTACCCATGTGTGACAATACTCACTTGTTGGACACAGGGGTACTGTACTTTATTTTTTCGAAAATATGCCGTCCTACATAGGTGGATACTAGATAAGTCGCCCGCCTGTAAGGGGTTCAAATGTACTTTAAGAAAAAGTATAATAAGTAGAATACAGCATGGTATAAATATTACCATACCTTGTTTTAGTAACTGATTAGTGTTTGTGTGTGTGCATGTGCGTGCATGCACACGCATGGGTGTGTGGATATGTAGGAGGCTTCAGTCTCAGTAATTAGCAATACAGTCTTCATTGGCTGGGAGCTTAGCCACCATAGGAACACAGAACTCATTAGAGTATCATATACTTTTCTACTTTTCTCACATTTCCCTTTCTCACTTAAAAGCAGATATCTCTGGGGAAAAGCAAGAAAGAGTAACTAGTCATGTGTTTCGGGGTTGTGTAAACTTGAATACCATTGCTTTAAAGATCCCTCTCCCCCATCCTAAGAGAATAAAGTTACCAGTACAGTAGTCTCTCAAATATCTGGTGTAATTCAGCCAAATCCCCCACTGAACATTGCAAAATGATGGATATGGCATCAATACCCTCAATTGGATGTCCATTTGGCATTGATCTGGATAATATGTCATCAGCCCAAGCTATCCATCTCAACCCACCATCCCAAAAAACTTTCCTACAATATTACCCATGAGTAAAAGATTAAAATCAGGCATAAAATACAATACAGGTATACCTCGATATACAATACCCCGGCTTAACAATAGGAGTAGAAATACCACCATACCCCTCCTAATGATGGCCAAACTGCGGTTTTACGATGGGTTTTGATTTTTTTTACCGATTTTGGTATTTTGTTCTAAAATTGTGTATTTAGGTTGATTTATAAACTGTTTTTAGACTTAGATTAATGTGATTTAGCCATAGGTGGGATGAACATTGTCATTTTGGGGTACACTTTACTGAGCTTGATTTTTTCCAGACTTATATGTAATGATTTTCAGATTTTATTTGCTGGTTTTAGTGAGTTATTTACAGGTGTTAGGCTTAGGTTAACTTCTTTTACGTCTGTTAGGCCATTTCGATTGGCTTTAAACTTGTTTTTGGGCTCCTTTGAGTGGGTTTTGGATTTGGCTAGGAGGGAAACCCAAGGCTGAAAAACGCATCCCATTAGAGTACTTTAGTTGTTAAATCTACCCTAACATATGATACCCCGCCTGACAGTGAGTTTTTACCTAACCTATTGCATCGTTAAACTGGGGCATACCTGTGCAGTATTGATTCAGTACATATAATACTGTACATACTGTAATTATTGATCTCAGGAATGGAATAGATAATAATCATATACACTTGTACCCTGATATCTGACAGGGTTGTGTACCAGTAGGAGTGTTTGGTCTGGTCAATGAGTACGTTGTATATGGAAGCAATTTTCCCCACAAGATACTGAAGAAAAACTAGAGTTGCATTCCAGACCCAAACCCAAACTCTCATATGCCTTAATCAGTAGAGAGTGACACAGAAACACCATAGGTAATGTTATTATTCTCATAAATAGTACTATTGCTATAAAATGGCCTATCAAATATCACATGCAGAGGGTAGGTTGGTGGGAAGTGTGATGTTGAGATGCTTCAGGGGGCATCGGATAGTGACTGCCTGGCAGGCAGCTGGCAGTGCACCAATTGGGGGTGGTGGGAGGGCCGGGGAATTGGGATGGAGACAAGCAGGGATGGAGAAGGGAGACAAGTGGGGGTGGGGGAGGGGGGGGGGGACAGGGAAAGAGATAAAGCCAAACAGCCCTGCAACACCCTTCCTCTCCCAGTCTCACTCACCACTCACTCACCACTCTCACACATTCACTCACCACACTTACTCTCTCACTCACTCTCACACACACACACACACACACACACACACACACACACAGCCAGGCAGGCAGCTGGCAGTTTGCCAAGCAGGGGTGCGGGAGGGTGGGGCCATGGAGGAGACAACCAAGGTTGGGGCAGGGTAGGGGGACTTGCCTGACAGTGTTGAGTGTGGTGGGGGATGGAGGAGGGATGGGAGAGGGGGAGAAGAGAGGGGATGGAGGGAGGATGGGAGGACTGGGAAAGCTTTGTTTCAAACCTAGGGAGAGGTGGGGTGTCGGACTAGCAAGGCGACAGATGTTCAAATTGTTTGGATTGTAGGAAAGTTCTCCTCTTTCTTGTGTCTGGTTATCTATGCATCAGATATCATGGTATTGGTAATACAGTTAAAATTATGAGCAAACGAGTGAAGGCACAGATAGGTCCTCATTATATGATGTCCAGTGGAAAGAATGAGAGTGTGACAGTTGGCTTGGAGCGTTGCATTGGCCGCTGCCTTAATGCATTGTGATTGGCTGGCATGTGTTGGGGGGCCTGCCTGCTCACCAATTTGGTCTTATGTCTGAGCCAGATACTACACATTACTGCTGAAAAATACATAGTACCACTGATTGCTTCCCATTTCTGAGCCAGATATTATTTTAATAGAGTCGAGCCAAAAGTGCCAGATAATGCAGTAGGCCGAAAATTATGGCAATGGATGATTGAGAGTTTACTGTATTGAAAAATATTCCACATCAAGCTTGCCTGCATGAACATGTTCATCTGTTCATCTTCAGTGAGAAATGGGTGAAAGTTGAAATTCTGATATACAGTAATTTCTCAGTTGTCTGGCTTAATTCAACCAACCCCCACACTGGACATTGCATAGGTACCCTCAATCACCAATCCATTCCAGCATCTAGCTAGATAATGTGTCACTACCCTAAGCTATCAGTCTCGACCCTCTATCCTAAATACTTTCCAACAGTATTACTCATGAGTAAAGATTAAAATCAGGCATAAGATACAATACCATATTGATACAGTATATTTTAGTACAGTCACTGTTAACATGACACGCAAATATTGTTCCTGGCTGGTCCCGCTTAATGAGAATTCCACGTTATACAGCCATATGTTTACATGTTAAAGTGTTTCATGGTACCCAAGCCAGCCCTAGCTTCACCTTTTGGGGCAGTTTTCCGGGATTTTTCCCAGGACATTCACCTACCTAAAAATGACGTCAGTACATACAAACACTGGAGGATTCCTCACCTTGAAGAGGTTGTTGGCTTCCTGGGGGGAGGGGGAGTGGGGTTCCGAGGCAGGGCAGGACTCCTACTGATCCCCAGCACGGTCCTCTGGCTGCGCCGGCTCCACAGGGTTCTTCGTACATTTATGTGGCCAATTGGAACTCCTTCCCTATCATGTCAGTTGCAGTACTTGACCAGGTACCTTTCCATCATAATGAGCGCTGGGTCAGACACTTGAAACCTCTTGTCCAGTGTAGATCTCCCATAGGCCCACACTGTCTGAAGTATGGCGTCCTTCTTGCCCAGGATCGTACGAATAGTTGACTGGTGCACTTTGGCAATGGTACACTTATGCTCTTCTCTCTCCTCCTGCTTGATCACGTCAGGCTTCAGCTTCTGGGTCAAAAACTCCTCTGTTGTCTTGCTGGGTCAAGGTTTTTTTTTTTTTTTTTTTTTTTTAATGCAAGGAAGAAGGAACCAAAGGCCACAGACCTGCATACTGTTCCTTCCAAGAAAAAGCAAAAACAATACAAAAGAGAGCCAAATTCAAGATCCATTCATTTCGAGATGCCTGGACATACTGCGTTTGAAAGACTGGAGATCATAGGAAGTAGGAAATACAGACAGAGGAAGACAGTTCCAGAGTTGACCAGTTGCATAAATGAAGGACTGGGAGTAACGGTTAACTCTTGCATTAGAGAGTTGGACAGAAAAGGGATGAGAGTTTGTTGCTAGATGGTTACTATGTGCCCGTCATAGAGGTGGAGGGATGCAAGCAGACAGTTCAGAGGAACAGTGACCGTTGAAGTAGCGATAGAAGAGAGATAAAGATGCAACAGGGCTGCGAAGAGACAAAGGTTGAAGGGAGCCAGTAAGAGGAGGAGAGTTAATGAGATGAAAAGCCTTTGACTCCACCCTGTTGAGAAGAGCTGCATGTGGGGAGCTTCCCCACACATGAGAGTTGTACTCCATACACGGGCGAATAAAACCCGTGTACAAGGCAACAACTGTGCAGGGGTAAAGAAAGTTCAGAATCGGCTTAGCACACCTAATCTCTTGGAAGCAGATTTCACAAGAGATGTATATGCTCTTTCCAAGACACATCCTGAGAGAATGAAACCCCAAGCATGTTCAAGGATGATGCAGGACTGAACTGGACATTATTAAACATTAGTGGGTAATCCTGAGAAAGATTTTGTCGGGTTGATAAGTGTAAGAACTGAGTTTTTGATGCATTAAAAATATCAGGATTATTTTTACCCCAATCAGAGTTACGAGCCAAGTCAGACATTAGGTGTACCATAGCCTCATCTCTTTTTTGTTGAAGTAACTGCTGAGATGGACGTTGCGGAAACCGAATGGAAAGGTGAAGGGTGGAATCATCAGCATATGAGTGGATAGGGTTAGATGTACAGCTTAGAAGGTCATTGATGAATAAAAGGAAGAGAGTTGGTGATAGGACAGAGCCCTGAGGAACACCACTGTTGATAGGTCTAGGAGAAGAACGATGGCCATCTACAACAGCGGCTATAGAATGACCAGAAAGGAAGCTAGAGATGAAGGCACAGATAGAAGGATAGAAACCGTAGGAGGGCAGTTTGGAAATTAAAGATTTATGCCAGACTTGATCTAAAGCCTTTGAGATGTCAAGTGCAATGACAAAGCTTTCGCCAAAGTCCCGAAAGGAGGATGACCAGGAGTCTGAAAGGTAGGTGAGAAGATCACCAGTGGAGCGTCCCTGATGGAACCCATACTGACGATCAGAAAGAAGATTGTGACAGGAAAGATGCTTTTAAATTTTTCTGTTAAGAATTGACTCAAAAACTTTTGAGACACAGGATATTAAAGCAATTGGATGATAGTTAGAGGGTTGGGAATGGTCACCCTTCTTTGGGACTGGCTGAATGAGAGCAAACTTCCAGCAAGAAGGAAAGGTACAAGTTGATAGACAAAGGCAAAAGAGGTTACCTAGGCAGGGTGTAAGCACCGAAACACAGTTTTTGAGGACAACAGGAGGGACTCCATCAGGCCCATATGCCTTGTTAGTATTGAGGCCAGTGATGCCAGAAAATACATCAGCTGAAGAAATTTTAATGTCAGTCAAGAGGAAGTCAGAGGAGGGAAGTGATGGAGGAATAGCACCGGAATCGTCTAAGGTGGAATTGGAGGAGAAAGTCTGAGCAAAGAGATCTGCTTTATCAGTAGAAGAAATAGCTACAGAGCCATCAGAGTAGAAAAGAGGAGGGAAGGATGATGAGGTAAAGTTAGAAAGGTTTTTGGCAAGGTGCCAGAAGGAGCGAGAAGAATTCGAGTTGGAGAGTTCAGAACATTTAGCACGGATGAAATTATTTTTAGCAGAGTGAAGAACAGACTTAGCATGATTCCGGGCAGAAATATAAAAAAGATGTGTTTCAGGGGTGGGTTGGGTCCGGTACCTCTTATAGGCCCTCTTCTTGTTTCGGACAGCATTAGAACAAGCGTGATTAAACCAAGGCTTTCTTGCATTAGTCAGAGGATATGAGAAAGGAATGTATGCTTCCATGCCCAAGAGAATAACCTCCGTAATGCGCAAGGCACACTCAGATGGCTCCCGGCCATGGAAGCAATAATCATTCCAAGGAAAATCAAAGTAGTACTGCCCGAGTGCCTCCCAATCTGCAGCTCCAAAGTGCCACAGGTGGCGTTTCTTTGGAGGGTCCACAGGCCATACCAGAGCGATAGGACAGGTTAAGGTAATAAGTTTATGATCAGAGGAGCCCAACGGAGAGAAAAGATTAACAGTGTAGGCAGAAGGATTAGTTGTTAGGAAAAGGTCAAGTATGTTGGAACTCTCTCCAAGGCAGTCAGAGATACCTCTCCAAGGCGGTCTTGGATACGGATAGGGTGCTGTACAAGCTGCTCTAGGTCATTAAGGATAGAAAAGATGTAGGCTTGTTCACCAGGTGGATCAGTGAAAGGAGAGAAGAGCCAAAGGTGGTGGAGAAGATTGAAATCTCCTAGAATGGAGATTTCAGAGAAAGGAGAAATGGATAGAATGTGTTCCATCGTACAAGTAAGATAGTCAAAGAATTTTTGATAGACAGTAGAATTAGGAGATAAGTAAACAGCACAGATATGTTTAGTCAGAGAATGTCAGGAAAGCTGAAGCCAGAGAGTAGAGAATTCAGAAGAATCGAGTTCAGGAACACGAGAGCAAGATAGATCGTTTCGTACTTATACGCAACAGCCACCTTTGGCTTTGAAATGAGAATAGAGAAAGTAGGAGGATACAGAAAAGGGTTTGCTGTCAGTTGCCTCAGACAGCTGAGTCTCAGTGAGAAAGAGAAGGTGAGGTTTAGAGAAGAGGTGGTGTTCACCGGAGCGAAAGTTAGAGGAAAGGCCGCGAATGTTACAGAAATGAAGGAGGAGTGAGTCAGACAGTGGTTCCAGGCAGCTCTGTGAGTCGTCACTGGGAGAGGGGCGGACGGTGGGGGCATTTATGGTCCCCCCCCCGGGACTCCGAGGCATGATTTACGTGCGCCATTTTCTTTTTTACAGATTTTGAAAAGGAAGTGTAGTGTGTAGTGTGCATGTAGTTTGGTGTTGACAGTTAGAGAAACTTGTATTGGAGAGCATGCTGGTCGACTCTGTGTGTTACTGAGACACGAAAAAGTTCAGCAAACGAGGATGGTCAGGAACAAGTCCTGAGGGCTGATGAAACGGGAGGTCCAGCTCTCCCTGTCATCAGCCTTCCATCCACCTTGGGAGTACTGCCCTGCTCGACTGGTGCTACAGTCTACTCCTGTAAGGTGGGGCAGCACGGTCAGGCTGGGTCAGGTGGCAAAAAAAAAGTTAGCACACAGCGTGTGTGGAGGCAGAGAGCGGGGAGAGGGTTGGCTGGAGTGGCCCGGGAATGCTCAGTTGACTGTGACAACACCCTGCGCAGACACGAGACTTGCATACGTCACGGACAGATGCAGCTTGCTCCATGACTAAATCTACTTGCGTTTTGTCTGTTTTTCACTGACTGGGTTTTTTGCGTAATGACTAAATATTCCATAATTTTTGGCATCAGGCCATGTTTTCACTATCACAGCAGTGTAGTACATTTTTTAAAGAAATGGGCAATTTCTCCACCTACGTAATATTGTCATAATTGTGTTTTGATCATTTCTTGGGGGGGGGAAAGGGAAAAAAAAATGGGTCCATGTTATGACTAATTTTGCGCTCTCTGGTCGCGTGTTATGCGAGCAGTGACTGTACAATAATACAGTGCATAATATAATCATAATCATACTCTACTCACCTACTGTTGGCATCGATAGAGGGAATTATGATTAATTTTGCGCTCTCTGGTCGCGTGTTATGCGAGCAGTGACTGTACAATAATACAGTGCATAATATAATCATTATCATACTCTACTCACCTACTGTTGGCATCGATAGAGGGAAGGTATGCACAGATACATCCTCACTATACAGTAGTCAGAGCACTGAGAGGCCACAAGATTAGTCACAGCACTACAGCAACAAGTGAGGAATGGGAGGTCACAGACTAAGTCACAGCACTAGGTGTTAGCCACCGTGTGGGTCACAAATGCTGACTGCAAAGATGTGTTGTCACTCTGCGGGGTCCACGGGAGAGACAGAGAGCGATGGTAGGCTTGGCACATTGCGGGGTCTGCCCATGCGAAGATTGGCCCTGTGTCTGATCCGGATGATACTCCTTACTGCTGGAAAGTACACAATACTGCTGATTGCTTCCCGTTTCTGAGCCGGATATTGCCTAACTTCCCCAAGTATTGTTTTAATTGAGCCGAGCAAAAGGAGCAAGATGTTGCGTTGGCCCAGATATTGCGACGACAGATGTTTGAGAGATTACTGTTCTGTATATGATACCAAATTAATGAAGGTATACTGTATTTATTATTTTTGATTGAAAGGTCAATTTTCACCCTAACTGTTAAACTTTTCCTCCATGACTTTCCAACCTCATCTGTTCAGTAAGAGTACTGTACACTGTTTTTGTCAGGTCCCGTTGTTCCTGGGGGTTATGTACCATAACACCCCATAAATGTTCAATTCCGCGAATATCCTAAACCTTTCATAGAAGTCACTGATTTCAATGTTTTAGCTTTTCCTGTTCCTACAAACCCTCCAGAACACCTGTGAATGCATTTTATGGCATATTTTATTAATACTTCCTAAAAAGACTGTACAGGATGATACACAAGCCCTTCTGGGTACAGTGTTCTGTACTCACCATGCGGTGATGACGATGAGAGCTTGTCGTGTGTTGAACAGCACATACTTATACAGGGTAACTGCTCTGCTCAGTTCAGCTGTATAGGACAGTATTTCTCAGAGAAAGCATGCAAAAAATCACACTGTGAACCACTAGGAACAGCTGATGCTGTGGGAAAAGCAGGAAACATCCTGAAATAATTTCCTAGAAAAATCTGCAGATATGTGAACCCGCAATTAGCAAGGGTTAACTGTATACTTATGACTTGGAAATAGCTTCACAACACACTAATGATTAACAGGCAGCAGCCCAGCTCCAAATATAACTACAGTAAGGCCTCATATTTCGACGAATTTTACTTCAACGCTTCATTTTTTGCGAAAGAAAAAAGTTTTCGACATGTCGCAAACTTCGTCATTTTCCCCCTAACCTCGACGTTCCCAGCCGGCAGCCGACACTCAGCAGATGACGCAAATGCTCCCCTGTTTGTAAACAAAGAAGATGGCGACTACTTCAGCTCCACAATACAAGTGGATACACAGTAGGCGCGGAAAGTGTTGACGCCATCTTAAAAAAAGAAAACATTCTTGTGGTTAGCAAGGAGAAACAAATAAATTAACACTCACCACTGAATTTAGTATTTACTGGCATTCCCCTTCACCTTTATTATCTTCTTAAGGCATCTGGGGAGACTGATGGCATAGTTTTTCAGAACAGACGAACTAAAACTGCTCCATAGCTGCAGCCTCAAGTTTAGACAAAGATGATGTGTCCATACTACGCTGCTGCCGCTTCATGTGCGCCCATAAATTCTCAGTGGGATTGATATCTGGGCTGTTTCCGGGCCAATCTCGAATAAAGGGAACCTCACAGTCTGTTAGCCACTGTTCCACTGACTTTGCAACATGTGCAGGGGCAGAAATCTTGCATAAATACTCTTGCCTTGGTTTTATCAAAAGAGTCACTTAAAACATCACATAAGAGCTCCAAATAATTGTTCTGGTTCACTTTTTCATTTGCAGGTAGAATTACCAACCTACCAACACCATAATATGTAAAGTAGCCCCAAGCCATGAGTGAGGCTGGGTATTTAACAAACTTGGAAGTGTACTTAGGATCCAGGGGGTCACTGCCTGGTTTGCGGTACACTCGTGATGAAGGGGTACCAGTGACAGTAAATGTTGACTCATCACTCCAAAGCACAGTTTTCCATTGCTCCTCACTCCAGGCAAGATATTTCTTACAAAAATTTACTCTCTTTTTCTTCTGAAGTGCAGTTAGCAGTGGTTTTTTACGAGCACAAAAACTCCTGTAGCCCAGATCGTCATGCAACAGCTGCTGCACACTTCTGACAGACACATCTGCCAGCAACTGTGGGTTCTTTTCTTTTAAATCCCGTGCTGTTAGCCTTGGATCCTTGCTAACTTGCCTTGAGATCAGCTGACGGGTCCTGAAGGTTGTCTTACGAGGTCTCCCAGGCTTGGGAAGTGGAGTGGGAGGAATGGCCTCCCCACTGTCTTTGAACCGCTTCACCAGTCTCTGCACTGTCCTCAGTCTAACACCATCTGATTTGCAATAAATGGGAGTTTGTGGCCAGCTTTGTATAAAATAATCACTTCCACACGTTTGTCCTTGCTTGTGGTTACTTTAGGCATGATGAGAATGTGGTAGGTAACCAAATAACTGTGTTATTTGAGTCAAAACATGCCCTCGTGGTGCATCACACACAGAGACAATCCTCCTCCTGTGGCTGCTCAAACATTACTGAGCCTGCTCCTGTGGTGCCAAACCTATCAAGCAGGGTTGCCAGCTCCCGTTGAAAAAGCGTCAGCTCATTTCGCATCACAGGGGAGAGGGTAGTATTGACCCTACTTCACTTAATTCGAAAAAGAATGACATCGGCAAAAAAAAGTCAATACTTTCCGCGCCTACTGTAAATAAGAATGATTATTAATGTGTTAAATGTGAGTTTTGTTGACACTTGAGCATACAAAGACTGTCAAATAAACGCCTTCAGTCAATACATGACCTTGCAGCATATGCCATCCTTACTGTTTAGGTAGCCCAGCTGCTCTAAGGCTACTAAACAAGGCAATATTCCAACTTCTATCAGATAAACTGCTTTTAAGACTTTATTTCTTGATTTAATGTTATTTAATAGTATTTTAACTTTCACATATACTTACCAGAACAATAATATAGATATTGAACTTAGAAATTCTGTCCTATGGAAAATTGAACTTAGAAGTTCTGTCTTGTGGAAAAGCACTACTCCAAATCTTAAAAGAACAACTAATCCAGTCAGCATCCCAATGGCTATCAGGTAAACTGGTTATGAGACTTTATTTCTTGCTTTAACTTTATTTAATAGTATTTTAACTTGCACATAAACTTACCAGAACAGTAATGTAAATGTTGAACTTACAAATTCAGTCCTGTGGAGTGTGGAAAAACAGTACAGTGAATCACTTGATCAAAGCAAACCGTGTGGGCTGCATTCGAGGGTTTGGCCTTTCAGTTGCCTTTGTTACACTTTTAATGTCTTTTCAGGTACATGTTTATTGTGTTAGGCTGTATAAGCAACTAGTAAACACTCATTTAATTTTGGGTAGGGCCTATTTGGCATTATAGTACTTTGTGATAGGGTAGGTACCTGTCCCACTGGAACTCCCATCTATTTTTTCCTTTGATTCTTCACGCTTCGACGTTTCATGTTTCGTGACGTTTTGGCGGAACATCAAAACAGCGAGAAACGAGGACTTACTGTATACAGTTTACCACCAGAAAATTGTGTTGGAGTAAACAGAATGACTTTCACCACCCAAATCAGTCATTACTCTTTTCACTCAGACAGACATGAATCTCAGATGCACTCAAGTTACACTCAGATACACTATTGTAAAAAATAGTAAAATAAGGCAACATATAATGAGAATTTGCTGTATGTATGAAACATTATTACCTGTTCACAGAGACATGGCATGTTGTGTAGCTGGTATCACTTCGGATGCTAATGTTTTAACCAATGAACTACGAGCCATTGCCCAGCGCCACACACTGCAGTTTGGAGAGCCAATACCCTGTGAACAACTGGTTATGAGGCTGTGTGACATCAAGCAGGCATACACACAGTATGGAGGTCAGTGTCCTCTGAGCTCTGTCAGTTTGGAATAAGGTTTAGTATAATGAGTGGTGGGATCCCCTGAATACATGCTTGGTGGCTGCCAACATATAATACCTAAAAACAGTCTCAGCAGTTAAAGAATGGATTGAGATAGTTTTTAATATTTTGAGTGTTACAGTTTTCCCTCAGCAGTATTAAATTAACAGACAGTAGCCAGAATGAAATACCTGAGTACATTCTTCATGGTGAAAGAGATTGAAACTGAAAGTCATATTTAGAGAGAGATGGTACAAGAGTTCTGGTGATAAATTAAGTTAGTGTAGCCTACTGAATTATTTTGCATTACATCAGTTTCTGTACAGAATTCAATTTACACACAGTTCAGGCTACACATACTGCAATGCTGACTATCCCACCAAAACATTTTTTTCCTTCATCCACTTTCCTCCCAGTGGGTTCATATCAAAATAAGTGGGGCTGGGACTGTTGGGAATTTTGCCTGTCAAACCATACACTAATACTGATAAGGGTAAAATTTTTAATGAATAGTATATACAATGATCCCATAGTTATCGCAGATGATTGCTACTGCGCCTAGTGCGTGACAAGAAAGGCACAGAACCTATGGAATTTATCATGATTGGAGAATGTGAGTTCATATAAGTACTTGGGTAGTGTGTTGAGTAAGGATGAAAGTCTGGAGGGTGAAGTGCTTGAAAGGGTGTAGCAGGGAAGGAAGGCTGCTGGTTCCTTGAAAGCAGTGATAAGAAACAGGGAGGTGAGCATGGAAGTGAAAAAGTTGTTACATGACAGTATTGTGATACCAGCTCTGACATATGGAAGTGAAGCTTGGACACTGTTGGAAGGACAGAAGTCAAGAGTGAGAACAGTGGAAATGAGTTATTTGAGAGGAGCATGTGGAGTCACATGGAGAGACAGACTAACAAATGAGGAAGTGAAGGAGCGTTGTGGTGTGGTTGTGGACGTTATAGGAAGCGTTAGGAGAAACACGTTAAGGTGGTTTGGCCATGTGGAGAGGATGGAGATTGGAAGACTTATGAGGAGAGTGTATGTGAGTGAGGTGGAGTGAGGGAGAGGGAGGGGGAGGCCGAGGATGAGATGGAGGGATGGAGTGGAGAGGTACATGAGAGAGGGGGGTGTGAGTTGGGAGCGGGGTAGTGATATGGCGGGGGACAGAGTGACATGGAGGCGATTTGTTTGTGGCCACCCCGTGCGGGATTGAGGTGTCTGGCAATAGATAGATAGATAGGTATCAGGCACCTCACTCATAAACCCCAGTTTTTCCCTTGTCAGCAATTATACCCCACTAATACATACATACAGTTATGGTGAAATATCAGAAACATACATAGGTGTGGGTAGGTTGATAGAAAATGTTAAAAAGGGCACAATAAGGAAGAAATATGTACCATATAGACATGAGATGGGCTTCAGGTAAATGATTCTGAGCAGAGCTGGGCACTTCTGCAATCATTTCCACAAACTGCAAATTCTGCAATTGTGGAAGTGTTTTTGTTTGCAGATTTGTGTTTAAGACAGACTTTACACATTTGGGGTTTTGCGTTTGCGGAAGTACTTCCACAAACTCAAACTACCCGCAAACCAGCCTGGCCTCAGAGCAGTTTATTTTTATGATGGGCAACATGGACCTGCTCATGGTGGAGTTGTCTCAGTTGTTGGAGGAGTCTGAGTGGTGAGGACTGAGGAGGTTAGAGCCGAGGAATAGAGGTGAGCTGGTGTGTCAACTTGTCAAATGTGAGCTGTGAAGTGTAATAATTTTATTCATATATGTACAATAGTGAATGATTTATCCTTATTTTGTAATTTATCCTTGTTTTGTAGTAAAAACAGTCTAAAATACAAATATACAGTAATAATATTTATAATACTACAGGACCCCATAATTGCTGAACTCATGATGAATGTTTTCAGTAATTAGCGAGGTTTTTGTTAAAAAATAGTTGGAAAAATATGAAGAATAAACTGGAGGAATATGAGTTGTATTGATCAGGTCTTTCTGCTGAAAGTTATACATACATTTAGTGCTTACTCTTTTGTTCATTTTTGTGTGAATATGTGAAAGAGTTGGTACTGATGCAAACAATAATGTATTCCATCAACCCCTTAACCCATCCTGTCTGGGTGACATGTTTACATGGCCTCCCCGGGCCATCAGGGGCCTGGGGTGCACATATACATGATCTAGTGTTTCACGGCATTGTTTGAATATTTCTTGGGTTATTTCCACCACATGCAGCCACTGGCAACCCTCCTGCTCCAGTCACCTGCCTACCTCCATAATGGATAGACCTATGCAAAAAGTTTTTCCTGTGTCTGGATCCTTGGCTGAGCACCAGCACTGCCAACTTCAACACCAATGAAGTTCAAAGGCCAGAAAAGGCCTTTGTGATAGTGTGATAGGGAGAGCGCTTGAGATGACATTATCGCCAATTGTGAGTAGAGAAAACGACTTTCTCTCAGGAAAGCTACAGCCATAATGAGTGTTAATATTTATGCATTGTGTGAGGAGGGTGGAGGACGTGACTTCACTGTGCTCCCGTCATTTTCCCCTGTACGTTCATCTGTTATTTCCGATGATGGGAATGGTTCAGGGGGTATTGATCATCCTGGAGAGGGGGATATTGGCAAGGATAAGGAGATGGAAAAGGAGGTGGGGAGTGGAGAAGTGGAGGAGGGAGGGAAAAGGGAGGAGGAATTGAGTTGCGTTGATCCTCGTGCCACCTCTCTCTATTTTCGTGAATAATGGAAGGAGAAAGTTTGTTTCATGATGAAATCAGTGCTTATTTTTTATTGTAAGTTTCCATGTGTGTATGTTTATGACAAAAATGTACAAATCACAGGAAGAAAAATTTTACAGTGGAAAATGTAGTGGTGGTAGGGAGGAGGAAGCGTGGTGCTGCCTAGCACCACTGCTCTGTCTGTTTACGTGAATAATGGAAGCAGAAAGTTTTTCATGATGAAATCAGTGCCTTATTTTTTATTGAAAATTTTCATGTGTATATTGGATAATGAATGAAATGAGTGATGATGTATTATGATGAAAAAGTCTGAAGCACAGGGAAAAAAATTGTGGAGAATACAGTATTTTCGATCATGGACTACGTGTATAACTATTTTGTTCAGAATATTTTTTTAGGTTATATGTAGTAGTAGTAATAGTTGTAGTAGTAGTGATTTTATTTGTAGTAGTAGTGGTAGTTATAGTAGTAGTAATAATAGTATTATTTGTAGTTGTAATACCCAGACTTACAGTGGCGTCAGAATCGAGTGACTGCCAGCCAAACATACATCGTGTGTGTGTGTGTGTGAGAGAGAGAGAGAGAGAGAGTATCTGTCTGTCTGTTTGTAAGGCATCTGGATATTATGCATAAGTTAGTGTTAGTTTTGTACATACTGGTATGTTGTTTTTGTTTGTAATTAGAAAAAATGATATTACTGCTCTGTGTATATTTACTGTATGTGAATAATGGAAGCAGAAAGTTTGTTTTATGATAAAGTTGTTCCCTTATGGAAACTATTTGTTTATACATATTTCTTATGACAAAAAAGTATAACTCACAAGAAAGAGAGTCATAGTGGTAAGTATTTCCGATTATGGGCAGTGTGTAAATAACTGCCGGTACTTTGTTAACAATATTTTTTTGTTTCTTTGTAGTAGTACTTGTAGTGATAGTAGTAGTGGTAGTATGTGTTGTAGGTGTGGTAGTAATAGTAGTAGTTGTGGTTGTGGCAGTTGTAGTATTAGTAGTAGTGGTAGCTGTAGTATTAGTAGTACAGTAGAACCTCCTTTTTCTGGCATCAATGGGACCAAAGTTGTCCTGGATACGGGAAAGTGCTGTAAACAAGAAGGTGTACTTTATCATTATTCAAAGGATGCCCATAAATGCTCAAAAACTCACAAAATTCAATTCTGCTTACCTACATCCCAAAGACAAGGTGAAGTGTGTTGATCCCAGTGTGCTAGTACTGATTGAGAGTTGGTTGTCAGGTAAATACCTTCTCTTACTACAGTTCACTTTATTCTTTGTTACATTGCACTTTATTCATACACCTATAGTAAAACTTATAACTGCTTCCATCTACAGTATACTTACATAGACACTTATATCTTCACTTAAAACAAGTTATGCATTAGTGTAGGGCCTTTAGCACATACCAACATCAGTCTTGTGGTCGGCGACTTCTACTACTGAATCAGCTGATGGCAGTCAGAGAGGCTGTGTTCGGTTCGATGGTTGAGAGACTGAAGGGGTTACCCTCATAAAATCTCGTATGTCTCGCTACTTACAACTCTTTCCTCTCTGCAGCAAAAACTCATTTTGAATGCAGTGAAGAGACATAACATCATGAATGCTCATGTATGTACACTCTTCTGCAAACTTGATAAACACTAACAGTCCTTTCGCACCATCTCTCCATGACACTTTCGGCTCCGGTTCTTCCTCTTCCTCGCCCTCAGCATTATTTGACTTACATTTATTAGTCACTCGTGCAATGATTTTATCGCCATTAAGCAATAATGTCACTAGTTCATCATTATCAATGTCAACCCACTCCCCTAATGCATCATCACTTACTTGAAGTGTTGTAGCTTCGATATGGTTTCTGTCCTATCTGTGCTTTCATCTCTAGCTTCCTTCCTGGTCATTCTATAGCCACTGTTGTAGATGGCCATCGTTCTTCTCCTGCATCTATCAACAGTGGCGTTCCTCAGGGCTCTGTCCTATCACCAACTCTCTTCCTTTTATTCATCAATGACCTTCTGAGCTGTACATCTAACCCTGTCTACTCATTCGCTGATGATTCCACCCTTCACCTTTCCATTCGGTTCCTACAACGTCCATCTCTGCAGTTGCTTCAACAAACAAGGGATGAGGCTATGGCACACCTAATGTCTGACTTGGCTCGTATCTCTGACTGGGGTAAAAATAATCTTGTTGTTTTTAATGCATCAAAGACTCAGTTTTTACACCTATCAACCCGACATAGTCTCCCTCAGGAGTACCCACTAATGTTTAATAATGTCCAGCTCGTTCCTGCATCGTCTTTGAATATGCTTGGGGTTTCATTCACTCGGAATTTATCTTGGAAAGAACATATTACATCTTCTTGTGAAATCTGCTTCCAAGAGTTTAGGTGTGCTAAGCTGACTCCAATCTTCTTTACCCCTGCACAGTTTTTTACTTTATACACAGGTTTTATTCACCCCTGTTTAGAGTACAACTCTCATGTGTGGGGTGGCTCCCCACATACAGCTCTTCTCAGTAGGGTGGAGTCAAAGGCTTTTCATCTCATTAACTTTTCTCCTCCTACTGGCTCTCTTCAACCTCTGTCACTTCACTGCACTGTTGCACATTTATCTCTTTTCTATCACTACTTTAATGGCCACTGTTCCTCTGAACTGTCTGCTTGCATTCCTCCACCTCTACGATGGGCACGTAGCACCCATCTAGCAACAACCTCTCATCCCTTTTCTGTCCAACTCTCTAATGCAAGAGTTAACCGTTACTCCCAGTCCTTCATTTATGCAACTGGTCAACTCTGGAACTGTCTTCCTCTGCCTGTATTTCCTACTTCCTATGATCTCCAGTCTTTCAAACGCAGTGTGTCCAGGCATCTCGAAATGAAGAGACCTTGAATTTGGCTCTCTTTTGTATTGTTTTTGTTTTTTTCTTGGGAGGAACAGTTTGTGGGCCCATGGCCTTTGGTTCCTTCTTCCTTGCATTAGAAAAATAAAATAAAATAAAAAATACAACCACGCACGGTGATTTTAAATTTCATATATATATTTATATATATATATATACTGTATATATACTGTATATATATATTTTTTCTCTGTTTTATTACTAATTGTTATTATATCAAATATACCGGTTACGAGAAGGTGCCGCTAACTGGGTTACCGGAAAAAGGAGGTCCTACTGTAATTGTAGTTGTAGTAATAATAGTATTATTTCAAGTAGTTGTACTACCCAGCTTTCTACTCGCCAGAATCGACAATGCTAACCAAACATAAATTTCCATCTGTGTGTGTGTGTGTCTGAGAGAGAGAGTGTCTGTCTGTAAGGTGCGATGGTGGTGGTGGTGGTGAGCAGCATGATTTCAAGGTCGCTGCTACGGTGACTGGCCTACCAGCACCATGTACGACCGATTATGGAAAAATATTCATGTAAGCAGTAATTGTACAGTAAACCCTTCATAAGCCGAACTATATGGGACTCTACCCTGGTTCGAATTACCAATTTTTCCGGCTTACCGAATTTTCACCCCCCCAAATTGCTAAATTACCGAATTTTCACCCCCCAAAATTGCTAAGACAATACCTATTACTTGTCCTTTCAACACTAAATTAAAGAAGCATATATAAATAAATTAGTTATGACAAAAAACAATATAGTGCATTTTATATACATTTAACCCTTTCAGTGCTGGGTGTATTTTCATTTTGTTCTTGCTGCCACCAGACAATTTTAGTCAGTGTAGGTTGGATCTGTGGAAGTGCACGGGGTTGGTACAGCCTTTGTTAGCCCCTTCAGTATGTGAGTCCAGTCCTGAGTGCCATAAAATCAGCTGGAGGAAGCGTAATTAAAGTAGAAATAGACATCACAGTACTGAAGTGGTTAATTGGTAGAAAATCATTCACAGAGGCTACCGACTGTCGGTAACATGTGTTGGAGATGGATTTTCACCCCCCAAAATTGCAGTAACAATACTTATTACTTGTCTTCTTAATGCTAAAGTAAAGGAGCATATACAGTGTATAAATTAATAAAGAAAGACAAAAAAGAAAGAATTCAGTGCACATAATTTGCCTTTCGTCAGAGGCAGAAGATCGTCGGCAGTTTGTTTTGTTTTGGAGACGGAGGTGGTGGAGGTGGTTTAACTCACACTTGAACGTAAATTCTAAAAAGTACCCAGTATTTATTTCACTCTATAGTAAGAACTAAACTTAAATGTAATCACTATAATAGACTGCAGTGTAACACCTTTCATTAGAAGCAGTAGATTCTTTGGCAGTTTTTGTTTTGTTTTGGAGACAGAGGTGGTTGAGTTCATACTGTAATGTAAATTCTAAACAGTACCCAGTATTTATTTCACTCTATATTAAGAACTAAACTTAAATGTAATCACTGTAACAGACTGCAATGTAACACCTTTCGTTAGAGGCAGGAGATTCTTCGAAGTTCGGCAGTTTGTTTTGTTTTGGAGACGGAGTTGGTGGAGGTGGGTTAGTTCATACTTTAACGTAAATTCTAAACAGTACCCAGTATTTATTTCACTCTGTATTAAGAACCAAACTTAAATGTAATCACTGTAATAGACTGCAATGTAACACTTTCAGTAATAATAGTACTGAACTTTAATCATGATCACTACACTGTCACATGCGCACATTTTTTTTTTAGCTTCATTCCATTACGACTAGAGGTGCCAGTATCACTTCTTTTAAGCTATGAACCTTCCATGGCAAGGCAGAAGGCAAAAGGAGAGCACTGTTCAGCACTAAATGACAGTAAGAATGGCGCAACTACCGTCTCCAATAGCAAGCAGCGGACTGCCGCCACGAGTCCGCTTGGCGCCATTTCTCCCCCTACTTTCGCATTTCGGCCTACTTTCATATGTGGTCTCGGCCTGAGTTCGTCTAACTGAAGATTCCGGCTTCTAAAAGTTCGGCTTATGCAAGGTTTACTGTAGTGGATTTTGGTCGTCTGGAAGTGTTATTGAAGTGTTATTATTGTGGAGGGCTAGTGTAAGCCTTAGTTGTGTCACTGAACCTCTGCCTCACCAATGGACACCGGCACAAAAAAAAAAAAAAAAAAAGCCTTCATTCCCCACTCACTCACTCTCCCCACGCGCACTTCATGGATCATCTGATGCAATCAGCTTGAAGTCAAAGGATTGGTGAGTAATATGAGACCATGTTTGTTATACTTGGTCAAGTATTAAGTGAGATGTGAATGTTTAAAAATAGATGATTTTGCCAATTGTTGTTGGGAATGCCAGGCTGGGGGGAGCACTCGTGACATCTGCCAGACAGGAGGGGTTAATGACCCTCGATGTTGAACAACCCTTTACAGTGCCAGTGTCAGTGATGTTGAGCTAGTGCGAGCTATAAAAAACTGTGAACAGTTATGGGAAAAGAATGAAGGTCACTGGTATCTTTACACAGCCTTATGCTGCCATCCCCAGCAGTCACTCGGTTACTTAATTTCAGATGTTTTTTCCCATATGGCACATGCGCTGTAATTTTATGAATTCTTCCGTGAATCATAGCAAATCACAGGATGGGTTTAGGAAGCTAAAGAACACATTGCTAGGTGTGCAAGATGATTCCCATCATATCTCAGAAAAATAAATAAATTGATTTTAGAACTTAAAAAATCGTTCTGGGGCTAGCCAGGGAGCATACAAATTTCTGAACCTGCGGCCATTGAGGTGGTAAGCCGTTAAGCCATATCTACGATTGTTTGTTTCTGTCACAATGGGAGAAACTTACTCTTGGTACTCAGAGGTGGATTTTGTTTCCCAGTTTCCCAGCTGTAGGTTAGGTTAGGTTTGGTTAAATTTTTAGGTGCAGTTAAACTAGGTTAGGTTAGGTTTAGTTAAACACTTAGGAAAGTCCCTTCCACCATTACGCTGATGAATCAAATGAATTTGTCACAACTGAACAGCAAAATACAACAGGAAACACATTTAACTAGAAATGTTTATTTACAGGTAATGCATTACAATTTCAGTGGTTCATAGGCTGCACAGTTACCGGTAAATGTCATTTTCAAGAAGGCGTCAAGAAATAGCGGATTTCAAGAATTAGCGAGGGGGTTTGCTAATTTGGGGGAGTTACTGTATATGTTTTAGTTTTACTGTAAATGTAATTTTATATATCCTATTCAGTACTATAAAAGAGATACTAGGTAGGGCGGTGGATGTTGGAGCCGCCCTAAAGAAAAGGGGGAGTGTTTGGAAACTCCCAGTACTGTTGTTTGCAGATGATACTGTGTTGTCAAGTGTTGACAAAGGGGAGCTGCAATGCTTGGTGAATGAGTTTCGGAGAGTGTGTAAGAAATGGAATCTAAATGTGAATGTAGGGAAGAGTAAAGTTATGATCTTCGGGAGAAATGAAGCCACTGAATGTGCAGTGAGGCTGGATGAGGAGGAAATGGAAAATGTGCGTGCGTTTAAGTACTTGGGTAGTGTGATGAGTAAGGATGGAATTTTAGAGGGTGAAGTGCTTGAAAGGGTACGGCATGGAAGAAAGGTTGCTGGTTCTTTGAAAGCAGTGGTATGAAACAGGGAAGAGAGCATGGAAGTGAAAATGTCGCTGCGTTGCAGTATTATGATACCAGCTGTAACATATGGAAGAGAATCTTGTCCCTTGTTGGAGGGGCATAAGAGTGAGAGCAGTAGAAATGAGTTATTTGAGAGGAGCATGTGGAGTCACATGGAAAGACAAGACAGACAAATCAAGAAGTGAAGGAACGTTGTGTGTGGATCTGGATGTGATAGAAAGCGTTAGGTGATGTACACTGAGGTGGTTTGGATATATGCAGAGGATGAAGAGCAAGAGACTGACAATAAGTGTATGTGAGTGAGATTGAGGGAGAGGAATGCCAAAGATGAGATGGAGGGATGGAGTGGAGAGGTATATGAAAAAGGCAGGGGGGGGGGGGTGAACTGGGAGCAGGGCAGTGAAATGGTGGGGGACAGGGCGACATGGAGGCGATTGTTTGTGGCAACCCCTTACGGGATTAAGGCGTCTGGCAATAGACAGATAGATAGTACTACAGACAATTTCCAAACTTCATAGTCACTTATTGTTAATCAGAATAGAGTAAATGAAGATATAATTGTAGTGGATGACTAACTTGAGATGATTTTTAATGCCGTGAGTAAACTTTTAATCCCAAACTAAACTTAATAAAATCACCTAATGGCATCCAGAATAAAATGGAACTGATGCCATAGTAATGAAAGCAATGCAGATGGTTTGCGTTTGCATTTGCAGAACTGCAAATTTCAAGAAGTTTGCAGATTTGAGGTTGTGGATAGTAATGGTTTGAATTTACAGATTTGCGTTTGCAGAAGTGAACTTTCATTTGCAGTGCCCAGCTCTGGTTCTGAGAGTAGGGGCTGGGGAGTTTGTGGTCTTGACCACCTGAGATGAACTCCTCAAGTAGGTTCTCATCTTTGAATCCCTCAAAGCCATCAGAAACTGCAGATTTTTCATCATCATAAGCCAAGAAACCATTTTCAGTGCTGGGTGGTAACCATATAACCAAACCATGCATGCTTCCTACATGTCAACAAGTTTTTTTTTTTTTTTTTTTTTTTTTTTTTTAATGCAAGGAAGATGGAACCAAAGGCCACAGGCCTGCATACTGTTCCTTCCAAGAAAAAGCAAAAACAATACAAAAGAGGGCCTAATTCAAGATCCGTTCATTTTGAGATGCCTGGTGGAGGGTTAGTGCTCCTCCCCGTAAAATAAATAACTCAAAGTCAAATGGCCACCCCTTACGGGATTATGGTGTCTGGCAATAGATAGATAGATTATCAGCAGAAACCAGCTTAGGCATATGGTAACAAGTTTTTTAGCAAAAAAAAAGTGTGATAATGGAAGGAGTGCAGATTTTCATCTAGCAGTGATAACGATAATGCTAGAAGCAAGTGATCACTGTATGTAATTATAATATTATTGATTATGAGACCTTAAAGAAGTATATGTTTCATGCACTATGATGAAGTAATGAAAACCATTATCAATAAATCATTCACATTGGGAAGTGAAACCTAGGATGGACTTGATTGAGAAGCAGCAGCAGCACGTAGCTTGTTTTGTTTTTTAGTAGTGAAGTAGTGGTTTTTATTAGTGTAGGTACAGTGACGTGCTTAAATTATGAGTACTTGTTGGGAGGCCAAATATTCACTTATAGAAAAATAATTTATGGCTATTCCCTTATCATTGGGATCAAAAGATCCAGAGAACAGGCCAAACTCAGTAAAGAAAGAGATCAACTATCTCTGTCGGAGGTGTGAAGAGTGAGGTGCAATGTACTATGATAAGATCTGTACTTGGTTCCAGAAAATTTGTACTGTACTTAAAGTGAGAGTTGCCAAATAGCCTAGTTCATTCACTTTAACTTGACCCAAATTTTCCTCATTTTGCAGCATATTTCACATATCTCTGGGAGGAAAAGAGTGCTATGACTCTACATCCTTTCCATAGCACTTCATCATGACTAGTATCACACAGTCAAGTGTTAAATATCTTATTACAGTTCAGCATTCAAGATGGAGAGATGGCAATTTTAAACCAAGTTACAGTGTACAGTATATATTGTGATACAGTGTAGCCTTATTATAGGATGCATTGTTTTGTGATAAATTGTTACAATGATGATTAAACAGTTGTTCCCGTAATTGCGATTTCACTACTACAGTATTTTCAATGGCCACCTCCAAGAATCTCTTGCAGACACAGTGATGCACACAAGCCAAAATGGTCACCCAGTGTTTACATTGGCTGTGATCATTGCGTTTCATTCTATTTTGTGCATGAAAGACTACTTAAACTCCATTATTTTTTTGCCAAATAACAGTGCATAACAAATAGTGTAGTGTGCAATATTAAGTGAGTGAGACTTTTTTTTTGTGTGAACTACTGACTCGACTTGGAAAATGTGTCAGCCATATGGAACCATCATCCACTTTTTGGGCCTATACTCTCGCATGAAAGGCCACTGAAACTCTATTGTTATCACCAAATAACAGTGCAAATGCTTAACAAGTAGTGCAATGTTCAATATTAAGTGAAGAGATACTTTTGTATGTGTGAAATACTGAAACTTCTGACTTGGAAATCGTGTCAGCCTCACATAGCTATCATACCCTCTTGGGGCCTCTACACAGCTGACTGAGCGAAGATGCCTGCATAATGTTTACATTGGCTGTGTTTGTTGTTTTATTTTGTGCATGAAAGGCCACTGAAACACCATTGCTATCAGCAAATAACAGTGCAAGTACTTCACAAATAGTGCAGTGTGTGATTATCAATTGAAGCGGCACCGTATCTTTTGGTGTGGATTGGTCATCCAGGCCCTCCAACTGTTCGACGTCCTGGTAGAGAATGCTTGGTGAAGACCCCTACCAGCATAGGACAAACTTCAAGTTGGTGGCAGTTTTTTTTTTTTTTTTTTTTTTTTACCGTCACCCTTCTTACTCGCATTGAAACCATGTTATATTGACCTCATTGTGCGATAATTCATCATGCAATAGGTCTTCAATTGACGCAGCCCTATCACATAACGAAGCTGCACTATATTGCCTTTAGAGCCGAGTCCATCATTTACAGACCTGGTGAACTCAAGAGATGTTTATCTCAGTTCATGCCCATTCCTGTGACTGTCATCTTCTTAAAACTGTGATTTAGGTTTGAAATTATGGAAGTATTGTTGGTCTGTATGCTTTGTAATAGGTAACATTTTGTGGTCATTTGTTTTTACATGATTTAAACACACACACACACACACACACACACACACACACACACTACTTACTTGCTTATCAGGAGACCTGCAGATAGAAAATTTGAACTGGGCTGGTACTGCTCTTTACAGGAAAGCGGCCATTTGGTGTTTCAATCCTGTACATGGGCTGGGATAACAGGCATGGTTACCAGCTGTACCAGAGTGACCCATCTGGCAACTACTCTGGCTGGAAGGCCACCTGCATTGGCAACAGTAGTGCTGTGAGTATATTGTATAATGGCACATTGCTACTAGAAATTTAAGTTAGATTGAATCTTGTTGTTCTTGTGGTCCTAGGCTCATCTAGAGTGTGAACCCTGCTCCTGCTGTCTACCATTGTCTTTCAGGGGGTTAAGGTAATAACTGAGGGATGTTTGTAAAACCAGGCTGTTGAGCCACCCATTTATATTGTTGTCACCACATGGTGTTCCTATCCATCATAGGTGTGTCAGAGTAATATAAATTATGCAGATATTGTACATGTGTGTTTATTTTGAACTTTTCTGCTTATTTTAGCATTACAGTGTAGAGTAGATACTATATTGTTGTCACTTAACCCTGGCCTGTCTTGCCAGGCACCCCTGTCAACCAAAGGTAAACAGTTAGCATATCTGGGACCATTGTGCAGGTACAGTACAGTACATACACTGTGTAGGGATCATACACCCCTATTGTGGCAGACAGTGCCTCTCCATGGATGGACCAGGGTTCTGCCCATAGTGAGATGCAGGGAGTGATGTTTGGCTCCTAGGTGGATGCTGCAGCTGCACCCCCCAGGATGCACAGTGCCACTACATGTAGGTTCATCAGCACCACTGTATATTGTAATGTCACAGATCTGCTTGTCAGAAAGGAATAGATTTGAGATTCTTCAGTCTAAATTCAGCCTTAACTTCAGATCTCTCTCAGAACTCTAAACCTGCCTGTACAGCATGTAAACCACATACATACCCATCACCATGCAGTATGTCAGAACTGCTTGGCAGTCATCCCACCTGCACTCCAGTTACACTCAGAGTGAATCTCGTCTGACTGCCAAGAATGCTGGGGTTGAGCCAACTCTTCATGAGAGTAACCAGTGATTTAGTTATATTGTATATACTATTTTTGTTACTGTATGTTACAGAGGGATGCCTGGCTGTCTAGTTGTACAAACATCCCTCGTCTCTCCCTCCTATTTCCCAGAAGGAGGATGATAGGCTACAAGAGAAGCGCTGCTTTAAGCCTGCAGCCCACCAGCCTCTCATTCGAATGAGCCTGGGGTAGGGTTGCCATACGTCCGGATATTCCCGGACATGTCCTGCATTTAGGTGTAAAAGTCTTCGTCCGGGAAAAATTTTAAAATTTTTCAAAAAGTCTGGAATTTCTGCATGTATCACTTTTTCTTGAAAAATTTAACCTTTTCGAGCGCGGGAAGTCTTATTAAGTTTCACGGCTCACGATTTTACTAGCACCAGGCCGCCTGCACGACGCAAATTACACATATTCTTGCCTTATTTTCGCCACCCAAACCTCTAAATATTGCCCTGAAACCCACATCATCTTATTCGCTGATGTTTATTCTAGCTGGGGGGGGACAAATAAAAGTACATTAGGCTGCCGTGAATAAACATTTTGGAACGTTGATTCACTTCCCAACATCGTCATTGGAATGTTTTCCTTCATACAGAAAAATGTTGTTATAAGTTTTGATAGAGAATTTCATTGGCTTTCTAATGAGGTGTGTCCGGTTGTGATGCAATTTGTAGTTTTCGAGAAAATAGCCAAAAACTAAAAACCATTTTTGTAAAAAAAAAAAAATGATTTTTGTCCCGGGAGGTATACTGCGGAAGTTTTCTCACACACCTTAAGGTTTTATTATAATCTTATGTAGAATTTCATGAGCTTTCTCCTGATACCTTTTGTTTTGATACGCTTCATAGTTTCAGAGTAAATCATGCACAATATCCTCCTACATAACAACTTTTCATTAGAGAAATTACATAGTTTTGTACTGTACATACGTAGAATTCACTGATCTTTATCTTGGTTCTTACAGGAAATTGATCGATCTATCTATCTATCTATT
Organism: Birgus latro; assembly: GCA_018397915.1. Classification (NCBI taxonomy): domain Eukaryota; kingdom Metazoa; phylum Arthropoda; class Malacostraca; order Decapoda; family Coenobitidae; genus Birgus; species Birgus latro. The sequence goes on from JAGKTI010003792.1 coordinate 38,985, forward strand.
GCCAGACGCCTCAATCCTTCACAGGGTGGCCACAAACAAATCGCCTCCATGTCACTCTGTCCCCTGCCATTTCACTACAACGCTCCCAACTCTCACCCCCCTCTCTCATATACCTCTCCCTGCCATTTCACTACAACGCTCCCAACTCACACCCCCCCTCTCATATACCTCTCCACTCCATCCCTCGATCTCATCCTCGGCCTCCCCCTCCCTCTCGCCCCCTCCATCTCACTCACATACACTTTCCTTGTCAGTCTTTCACTCTCCATCCTCTCCACATGCCCAAACCACCTTAACGTGTTCCTCCTAATGCTTCCCATCACGTCCTCAACCACACCACAATGCTCCTTCACTTCCTCATTTGTTAATCTGTCTCTCCATGTGACTCCACATGCTTCTCTCAAATAACTCATTTCCACTGCTCTCACTCTTGTCTTCTGTCCTTCCAACAGGGTCCAAGCTTCACTTCCATATGTCAGAGTTGGTATCACAATACAGTCATGTAACAACTTTTTCACTTCCATGCTCTCCTCCCTGTTTCTTATCACTGCTTTCAACGAATCAGCAACCTTCCTTCCCTGCTGCACCCTTTCGAGCACTTCACCCTCCAGACTTCCATCCTTACTCATCACACTGCCCAGGTACTTAAATTCACTCACATTCTCTATATCCTTCCCATCCAATCTCACTGTACACTCACTGGCTTCACTTCTCTCGAAGACCATCACTTTACTCTTCCCTACATTCACCTTTAGATTCCGTTTCTTACACACTCTCCCAAACTCATCTACCAAGCGTTTCAGCTCCCCTTCGTCTTCGCTCAACAACACAGTATCATCTGCAAACAGTACAGGAAGTTTCCAAACACTGCGCTCTTTCAGTAGGGCCGCTCCAACATCCACTGCCCGACCTTGTATCTCTTTTATAACCCCATCCATATACAGATTGAACAACCATGGAGACATGACACATCCTTGTTTCAATCCAACCTTCAAATGGAAAGATTCACTCAGTTTGCCATCCACACGCACTGCAGCCTTAGCACCCTCATACATACTCTTCACTGCCTTCAACAACTTCCCATCCTCTCCATATATTCTTAATACCTTCCACAAACCTTGTCTATCCACCCTGTCATATGCTGTCTCCAGATCCATGAAGGCTGCATACAACTTCTTGCCCTTCTCTAGAAACTTTTCAACTAAGGATCTAAGAATGAATATCAGGTCTACACAACCTCTTCCCTTCCTAAAACCTCCTTGTTCTTCTCCAACTAATTCCTCAGTAATTTCCCTGACTGTCAATAAGTATCCTACCATATACTTTTCCTATTACACTGAGAAGGCAAATGCCCGTATGATTACCACACACTGCTTTTTCCCCTTTTCCTTTGTACAGAGGAATAATTATACCTGACTTCCAATCCTCCGGGACTCTACCCTCCTCCCAAGCCAGTCTGCACACCTTCCACATCCATTCTATTACTATCTCTCCCCCATGCTTCAGCATTTCACCACACACTCCATCAATTCCTGAGGCATTCCCCATTTTAACTTTCTTCATTGCTTCCACCACTTCCATCTTGGTGATTCACCACTTCCATCTTGGTGATTTCTTCCTCCCTTCTCACAACCCTCCTTCTCCCTGCCATTCCCCAGCCACTTAATACTTGCATTACTTTCATTCTCTTATGTTCAACAGTTCATTAAAGTGTTCTCTCCATCTGTTTACTTTTTCTCCCTTCTCCACTAGTAATCTACCATTTTTATCTTTCACACCCCCACAGACTTCGTTGGCACCCTGTCTAGCTCTCTTTACCTCCTCGATACCTTCAATAATATTGGAGTACATGGACAACAAACATAGAATATTCTTCCTCGCCTGGAAATGAGATAAAAACGCTCAATTTCCCTGCCTCACAAATACTGTACTTACATATTTTCGCTCGTAAGGTTTTATCATTATTATTATTTTTACTAAATTATACACGTGAAATATCATAAGCTCTTTGATAGTGCTCTCAGAAACTCGACATGACCACTAGTCTTTTTGCTAGGTACTGATACTGAAGCTGAACTTTCTTCCATCTCATATGTGTACTGTACAGTAAGGTCCCAGGTTACGTCAGAGTTCCGTTCCTGAGACATGACGTAAGCCGATTTTGAACGTAAGTCGAGTTTGACAGATTTTTCAACCATACATCGCATACTATACATGTAATAATCTTATAACAGGTTTGTATAAGAAACACAGTCTTTTGAACTGATGATATTTATTGAATAAAATATAAGTTGTACTTGCTACGAGTCTTCGTCACAGTAGCTCACTCGCTGCAGTAACGGCACTTCTCATCGTCATGGCAACCGAGTTATGCCGCACCTTCCTCACCCACAACTGAGTCAGGCTGCCGCTCCCTCACTCTCCTGTCCCTACACACATGCACACTGCCAACACACATTTTATTCCTAAATTCAAACACTTTTCATACTTCATCATACAATAAAGTTTACTGTAAAATACTGCCTAAAATATGAAATACCAACATCATTACCAGCACGATAATGTAAGCATTTCTAACATCAAGTTTGATGGCTTTTTTTTCCTCACTCGGACAAAATTATTTCAGTGATAAAATGACCGATTACTGTATGGTACTGTAATAAAGATGCATACTGTATGTCACTAACACATACCTTCTGACAACATCAACTTGACTCGTTACTGGGGTTGCGATGTGGAAGGCACTGCCAGGGCTGAAGCAGGGGAGTCCGGGGCTGAAGCAGGGAAGTCTGGGGCTGAAGATGGGGTGTCAGGAGTTGAAGATGAGGATGAGGTTGAAGCTGGTGGTGAGGTTGTGGCTTGGTGTTCAGTTCTCTTGAAAAACTGGAGAATTGAAGACTGCTTGGTGGCATATTTCTTTTCGTCATAGATTTGACGATAGCAGGACACTGCATCCTCAATTCCCCTGTACACTTTGGCAAACCTCTCTGCATTTGGGTCCTGATCTTCAAATGCAGCCATTGCTTTTTCTAGGAAGTCGAAAGCATTTGCCATTTCCTTGATCTTAAACTCTCTTAGCGGTTCTGCCTCATCACTTTTTTCATCATTTTCCATTTGTTTTCCAAGGTCTAGTAAGTCCTCATTACTCAACTCTTGATCATGTGAATCAGTAAGTTCATTTACATCACTCTCCTCTATGTCCAGATTTAAATAATTTCCAATTTTCACACAGTTGCGTTTGTCCTCATTTATACTGTCTTCATCAAATCCTTTAAAGTCATTTATGAGGTAAGGGCACACTTTTTTCCACACTCTGTGCATATTTGTTGCAGTCACTTCAGCCCAACATTCTCCAACATTTTTAACTGCTTTATAGATGTTGAAATCTTTCCAGAATTCTTTGAGCGTTACTTTACCATTTTCTGTTGTTCGTATTGCCTGTCTGAATGTTTTTCTCAGGTAGTACGCCTTGAATGCCCTTATTACACCTTGGTCCATGGGTTGTAGGATTGATGTTGTGTTTGGTGGCATAAACACAACTTTCACATTAGGGTGCAACTCTGTCAAGTTCGAAGGATGACAAGGAGCATTATCAATGATGAGAAGAGCTTTGAATGGCAGGTTATTCATATCACAATACCGTTCAACTTCTGGCGCAAAACACTTTGAAAACCAGTCAGTGAAAATTGCACTCGTCATCCAGGCCTTTAAATGACTTTTCCAATAAACTGGTAGGCTTGCTTTAAGGATCCTGTTAAGAGCTCTTGGATTTTCTGAGTGGTATACGAGTAGTGGTTTAAGCTTGAAATCGCCGGCACAGTTTCCCCCCAAAAGTAGTGTTAGGCGTTCTTTGGATGCTTTATGCCCTGGCATGCTTTTTTCTTCTTTAGGAATGTAGGTTCTATTAGGCATTCGTTTCCAGTTTAGTCCCGTTTCATCAACATTAAAAATAAGTTCTGGAATGTAGCCTTCCTTCTCAATCAACTCCTCCAACTCTTTAACAAATGTTTTTGCTGCTTCGTCATCTGCACTGGCTGCTTCTCCGAAAATTCTTCTGTTGGTTAGGTTTGCTCGAGCCCTGAATCGAGTAAACCAACCTTTTGATGCCATAGATGTCTCGTTAGTCTCACTTTCCTCACCTTTTTTTTTGTTGAGGTCTTGGTAGAGTGTGCATCCTTTCTCACAGATTAACTGTTCACTCAGAGGCATGCACCATTGATTATTGTCCTCAATCCACAGCATTAACATACGTTCCATCTCAATCAACAGTCCCAATCTTTGCTTGGTAATCACAGTTGATTGCATAGGAGTTGCACCTTTAACGTGAGTCAAGATACGTTCCTTGTCTTTGATGATGGTAGCTACCGTAGTACGGCTCATCCCCAGCGCGCGCCCGATCACTGATGCTTTTTCTCCTTTCTCATTACGCTTAATAATATCGACTTTTTCACGTAATGTGATGGTCTTGCGTTTCTTGGAGTCATTATGGTCACTAGGAAGCTGTCTCTTAGGCATCGTGGAATCAGGCGAAAAACAAACACAAGAAAATTACAGGTGGTACAGTAGTAGCAGCGAGACTGAGAGCGATTGTTGGTTTGTTGATAGTCAAGCGTGAGGCGGGAAAACACCAGAGACATCTTGCGGTAAACAGCAACACTTTAAAAACCGAGCTTTACATATTTTTTCTTTATTTTCTTATATTTTAAAATTTCCTCTCGCGAACTGACTGTCGTAACCTCGATTTGACGTAAGTCGATACCGACGTAACCCGGGACCTTACTGTATATGTAAAAAACAATACTTATTTGTGAAAAAAATATAGAAATGTAGAAATACAGTAATCTCTCTACTTTCTGAATGAGCACTATCCGGTTACCTCAGTGTTCGGACATCGTAGGCTGATGGTTAAAAAAAAAAAAAAAAAAAAAAAGCGTCAGTTTGAGTTTCCTGCGCACACCGACTGGCTTCCTTCTCACGCTCTCCCCCTCCTGTGAAGAGTGGACGGTTGTCAGATCGTCTGCAGTATTTTCATTCTTGTTTAAACAATCATAATTCACAGTGCTAAGGATTAAGTGTAGTTAAACACTGGATTACTGGACATGCTTCAAGAGCAATTATGACCACTGTAAAAACCTTAGAGGTGAGGGTAATATTCGTTAACCATCATGGACTTGTAAGTAACACTGTCAGCTGCTAAATATTTTTCCATAATCACTTCTAAATCTTCATTCTCTGGTTACATTTTATTTACTTCATGCTTTGTATCCCATATTTGAGTGCTCAGGCTGTGAAAGAGGTGATTTTCTCAGTGATTACCATGTCTCTTATTTACATTCACTATCTGGTCAACTGGTGAACATTTTTGCTGTACACACCTCTAAATCATAATTTTTCTGGTTACATTTTATTTACTTCATGCTTTGTGTCCCATATTTGAGTGCACAGGCTGTGAAAGAGGTGATTTTCTCAGTGATTTCCATGTCTCGTACATACGTTCACTATCTAGTCAACTGGTGAACATTTTTGCCCTGCTCACCTCTAAATCATAATTTTCTGGTAACAGTTTATTTATTTGATGCTTTGTATCCCGTATTTTAGTGCATAAGATGTGAGAAATGATGATTTTCATAGTGATTGCCACATTCATTACATACATACACTAAGCTGCCGACTCGTGAACACCTATGCCTTACATACCTCAAATTCATCATTCTTTGGTTAAAATTCGATTAATTCATGCTTTGTGTCCACTATTTATGTGAATGGGGTCTTAAATAAGTGCTATGCATGTATGGTAGGGAGGTAGGTAGGTGGTTTTCTGATTTAGGTTAGGTTAGGTCAGGATCAAGAATGACCGGTACTGTTGGTGAACAGTGAACACCTTTGCCATACCAAACTCTAAATCATCATTTTTCTGGTAACCATTTGTTTATTTGATTCTTTGTATCCCATATTTTAGTGCATAAGGTGTGAGAAATTATGATTTTCAGTGATTGCCATGTCCGATACTTACTCACTCTATGCTGCCATCTCGTGAACACCTATGCCTTACTTACCTCTAATTCATCATTTTTGGGTTAAAATTTGATTAATTCATGCTTTGTGCTCATTATTTATGTGAATGGGGTCTTAAATAAGTGCTGTGCATGTCCGGTAGGGAGGTAGGTAGGTGGTTTTCTGATTTAGGTTAGGTTAGGTTAGGGTCAAGAATGACCAGTGCTGTTGGTGAACAGTGAACACCTTTGCCATACCTAACTCTTTTTCTGATAACAGTTTATTTATTTGATGCTTTGTATTCCATATTTTAGTGCATAAGATGTGAGAAATGATGATTTTCATAGTGATTGCCACATCCGGTACTTACTTACACTAAGCTGCCATCTCGTGAATACCTATGCCTTACTTACCTCAGATTCATCATTTTTGGGTTAAAATTAAATGATTTCATGCTTTGTTTTCATTATTTAATGGATACTATGTGAGAAAGGGTGATTTTCATAGTGATTTCCATGTCTGATACTTACAGTTGCTGGCAAGTTGTGAGCACCTATGCCTTACTCACCTCTAAATCATCATTTTTTGGTTAAAATTCAATTAATTCATGCTTATGTGCATTATTTATGTGAAAGGGGACTTAAATAAGTGCTATGCATGTCCGGTAGGGAGGTAGGTAGGTGGTTTTCTGATTTAGGTTAGGTTAGGTTAGGGTCATGAATGACCAGTGCTGGAGCTTCAGGGCCACCATCCGGACAAGACCACTTTCCGGTCATGCCTTTGGCTCTATTACGTTGGATAGTGGGAAGATTGCTGTAGGTCAATATACAAATCAACAAAGTATGGACAATTCACTTGTTCCAGAGGTGTTGAGGTGCTGTCAGGAACTTGAAGGAATTGAAGATGAGTTAGGTAATGTGTCAGCGTGTGTGTATGTGTGTGAGTGTGTGTGTGTGGGTGGGTGGGTGGGTGCGTGAGTGAGTGTGTGTGTGTGTGTGTGTGTTTGTGTGTATGTGGGGCATATTCTTTGTTCCTTGCACCACGTTTGCCTACACATGCTATGTACACAATAGATTTCTCCACGAACATTCGCTGCACGACATACGTATATAATGTCATATATGTGTCACTGTGTGGCGTATTTTCTTGTCTGATCATTACGTAACTTTCCGCTGTCAGTCAATGCACACAATATTTCTTGGTGAACACTCGCTGCACTATTTTATACGTATATTTCACACAACTATATGCAATATAAAACACTATCACATGATTCCATCCCAGCCTCCTCTGTTATTCTATTCCTTACTGTATGGCGTACGAGTGCACCTGCTCCCTTAGCAACTGATGCATATATCTATGTATCTCTGTGGCATAACATAATGCCTGCTGTGGTAGGTCAGTTATTTCACTAATCCAGGCACTATATGTTTCACAGATATAAGTAATGGCTTCACTATAAGGGTAAAAATACATCATATACGGGCAGCGTGAGTGGAAACCCCGCTATAACAAACCAGACCCCTGCCTCTATGCCTAACGGCTGATAACAGGCCCCAGTGCTTTACAAACAATATATCTATGTTCCGTAGACACAATCACTTCACAGTATAGTCAAAAACACTGTAGAATCACAATATTTCAATAATGGCTTCAGCCTCGTGTGGGAGGGGGAAAATGGCGGATTTAAAGGGACAACGCAACACGACACAACCCTGCTGTCTGGCTGGTATTGGAGCACTGAGATTCTATCACTGCGTACAGGCACATATGAGCCATTGCAGTGCTGCCAAGGTCTTACCTCTGGAGAGACACATGGCTGCTAGAACGCATCAAAATTTGACGCAAATCGACCCAAAACTTATTTTTTGGTTAATTTTTTTTGCTTTTTCACGTGATTTGCGGCTGTGTGTTTTGACACACCACACCTAATGGAACGCAAATTGCGGTTCCGTGTGCGAAAAGGTTAATATATCATTAAACTCTGTAATGAAGAGAGAGAGAGAGGGAGAGCCCTTAGTTGTTTGTGTAAGCTGGTATGTGTTGCCAGCTTGCCTGGTTTAGCTCTAGCAGCTGGATAAATGTCATGCCTTTTCCTCTTGTTCAGCCATGAGCTTTTTTTTTTTTTTTTTTTTTTTTTTTTTTTTTTTTTTTTTTTTTTTAAGTGCTGTTATAGCCATAAAATAAATGGAGATTGCACACAATTATTGGCTTAGTTTTCATTTTTACACTGTAGCAAAAGTTATTCTTATGATCTTATCCTGCATTTAAGGCACTTGGAAAAGTTTGGAAGGAATGAGAGAGTGTTTTTGGAGATATGAATGGAAAAGTACGGAATGTGAAAGTGGATGGAGTGGTTGGTGAGTGGGGTGTGCATGCAGAGATGGATGAGAAAGGCAGTACTTTAGTGGACATTTGTTCCAGGAGGGGGTTGTTGATAGCTAATACCCTCTTCATGCACAAAATGATCCATCAGTATACCTGGTGAGTGGTCAGAAGGGTGGATGACTGAATGAATGGAAGGCAGTGATTGATTATGTGTGTGTGGATGAAAGAATGAGAAGGTGTCTAATGGATGCAAGAATGTATAAAGGTTGGGGGAGTGGACTTTCAGACCACCTCTTGGTGGTGGTCAGAAGCAAAGTCCAAACAAAATGGAGAAAGAGAAGAAAGGAAGGACAGGAGGAAGTACTTCTTACAAGGAGGGTAGAAAAGTTACAAGAGAATGGAGAAAAGGCAGAATATAAAAGGGAAGTGGAGGAGCGATTGGGTGAATATAGATTGGAGCAGATGGACAACGTAGTAGAAGGTGTGTACAAGGTATTCACAGAAGAAATCTGTGCAGCATCTGAGGTGGTATGTGGGGTGAAGAGAGGATGAAAGGGTGTTCAGGGAACAGCATGGTGGACTGAAGAGGTGAGAGAGGCTGTGGCACAAAAGAAGAAAGCATATACCGTAGTGAATGGATGAGGAACGGGCGTCGAAGAAGTTGAGAGAAGGAAGAGAGAGTTGTATGTAGAGAGGAGAGAGGTGAAAAGATTAGTAAGAGAGAGTAAAAAGAGATTGGATGAGGAATTTGGAAGGAATTTGAGTGTGAAGTGGAGGAAATGGAAGAAAATGTTCTGGAAAGAGGTAAAGAGAGTTAGACAGGGTGCCAAAGAAATTAGTTGGGGAGTGAAAGATTTTTTTTTTTTTTTAATGCAAGGAAGAAGAAACCAAAGGCCATGAGCCTGCATATTGTTCCTTAAAAAAAAAAAAAAAAATCAAGATCCATTCATTTCGAGATGCCTGGACGTATACCGCGTTTGAAAGACTGGAGATCATAGGAAGTAGGGAATGCAGACAGAGGAAGACGGTTCCAGAGTTGATCAATTGTATAAATGATGGACTGGGAGTAACAGTTACCTTTTGCATTAGAGAGTTAGACAGAAAAGGGATGAGAGGTTGTTGCTAGACGGGTGCTATGTGCCCATCGTAGAGGTGGAGGGATGCAAGCAGACAGTTCAGAGGAACAGTGACCGTTGAAGTAGCGATAGAAGAGAGATAAAGATGCAACACTGCGGCGAAGACACAGAGGTTGAATTGAATCAGTAAGAGGAGGAGAGTTAATGAGACGAAAAGCCTTTGACTCCACCCTGTTGAGAAGAGCTGCATGTGGGGAGCCTCCCCACACATGAGAGTTGTACTCCATACAGGGGCGAATAAAACCCGTGTACAAGGTCAACAACTGTGCAGGGGTAAAGAAAGTTCGGAGTAGGCTTGGCACACCTAATCTCTTGGAAGCAGATTACAAGAGATGCAATATGTTCTTTCCAAGACAGATCCCGAGAGAATGAAACCCCAAACATGATGAAGAATGGTGCAGGACTGAGCTGGACATTATTAAACATTAGTGGGTAATCCTAAGGAAGATTTTGTCAAGTTGATAAGTGTAAGATCTCAGTCTTTGATGCATTGAAAACAACAAGATTATTTTTACCCCAATCAGAGATATGAGCCAAGTCAGACATTAGGTGTGCCATAGCCTTATCCCTTGATTGTTGAATTAACTGTTGAGATGGACGTTGCGGGAACCAAATGGAAAGGTGAAGGGTGGAATCATCAGTATATGAGTGGATAAGGTTAGATGTACAGCTTAGAAGGTCATTGATGAATAAAAGGAAGAGAGTTGGTGATAGGACAGAGCCCTGAGGAACACCACTGTTGATATATCTAGGAGAAAAACGATGGCCGTCTACAACAGTGGCTATGGAACAACCAGAAAGGAAGCTAGAGATGAAGGCACAGATAGAAGGATAGAAACCGTTGTAGGGCAGTTTGGAAATCAAAGATTTATGCCAGACTCAATCGAAAGCCTTTGAGATGTCAAGTGCAATGGCAAAGCTTTCGCCAAAGTCCCGAAAGGAGGATGACCAGGAGTCTGAGAGGTTGGTGAGAAGATCGCCAGTGGAGCGTCCCTGATGGAACCCATACTGACGATCAGAAAGAAGGTTGTGACAGGAAAGATTCTTTAAGATTTTTCTGTTAAGAATTGACTCAAAAACTTTTGTGACACAAGATGTTAAAGCAATTGGATGATAGTTAGAGGAATGGGAATGGTCACCCTTCTTTGGGACTGGCTGAATGAGAGCAAACTTCCAGCAAGAAGGAAAGGTACAGGTTGATAGACAAAGGAGAAAGAGTTTACATAGGCCTGGTGTAAGCACAGAAGCACAGTTTTTGAGGACAACAGGAGGGACTCCATCTGGCCCATATGCCATGTTAGTATTGAGGCCAGCGATGGCAGAAAATACATCAGGTGAAGAAAGTTTAATGTCAGTCATGAGGAAGTCAGAGGAGGGAAGTGTTGGAGGAACAGCACTGGCATCGTCTAACGTGGAAATGGAGGAGAAAGTCTGAGTGAAGAGATCTGCTTTATCAGATAGTAGAAGAAATAGGTACAGAGCTGTCAGAGTAGAAATGAGGAGGGAGGGATGATGAGGTAAAGTTGTTAGAAAGGTTTTTGGCAAGGTGCCAGAAGGAGCAAGAAGAATTTGAGTTGGAGAGTTGAGAACATTTAGCACGGATGAAATTATTTTTAGCAGAGCGAAGAACAGACTTAGCACGATTCCGGGCAGAAATATAAAAAAGATGTGATTTAGGGGTGAGTTGGCTCCGGTACCTTTTATAGGTGATTAAATCAAGGCTTTCTTGCATTAGTCAGAGGATATGAGAACGGAATGTATTCTTCCATGCCCGAGAGAATAACCTCCGTAATGCGCAAGGCACACTCAAAAGTCTCCCGGCCATGGAAGCAATAATCATTCCCAGGAAAATCAAAGAAGTACTGCCTGAGGGCCTCCAAATCCACAGCTCCAAAGTGCCACAGACTACGTTTCTTTGGAGGGTCCACACGCCGTACCGGAGCGATAGGACAGGTTAAGGTAATAAGGTTATGATCGGAGGAGCCCAATGGAGAGAAACAATTAACAGTTTAAGCAGAAGGATTAGTTGTTAGGAAGAGGTCAAGTATGTTGGAACTCTCTCCAAGGTGGTCAGGGATACGGGTAGGGTGCTGTGCAAGCTGCTGTAGGTCATTGAGGATAGAAAAGATGTAGGCTTGTTCACCAGGTGGATCAGTGAAAGGAGAGGAGAGCCGAAGGTGGTGGTGAACATTGAAATCTCCTAGAATGGAGATTTCAGAGAAAGGAGAGGTGGATAGAATTCGTTCCATCATAGAAGTAAGATAGTCAAAGAATTTTTGATAGTAGAACACTTTAATGAATTGTTGAACATAGAGAATGAAAGTAATGCAAGTATAATTGGCTGGGAAATGGTTGGGAGAAGGAAGGGTGTGGGAGGAGAGGAAGAAATCATTAAGATGGAAGTTGTGGAAGCAATGAAGAAAGTTAAAATGGGGAAAGCCCCATGAATTGATGGAGTTTGTGGTGAAATGCTGAAGTATGGGGAGAGATAGTAATAGAATGGATGTGGAAGGTGTTCAGATTGGCCTGGGAGGAAGGTAGAGTCCCAGAGGATTGGAAGTCAGTTATATTTTTTCCCGTGTATAAAGGAAATGGGGAGAAAGATGTGTGTGGTAATCATTGGGGCATTTCCTTCTTAGTGTAATAGGAAAAGTATATGGTAGGATTCTTATTGGCAGAGTTAGGGGAAATAACAGAGGAATTAAGTTGGAGAAGAACAGGGAGGTTTTAGGAAGGGAAGAGGTTGTGTAGATCAGATATTCATTCATAGATTTTTATTGGAAACGTTTCTAGAGAAAGGAAAGAAGTTGTATGCAGCCTTCATGGATTTGGGGAAAGCAAATACAGGGTGGATAGACAAGGATTGTGGAAAGTTTTAAGAATATATGGAGTAGATTGGAAGTTGTTGAAGGCCATGAAGAGTATGTACGAGGGTGTTAAGGCTACGGTTCGTGTGGATGGTGAACTGAGTGAATTTTTCCATTTGAAGGTTGGATTGGAACAAGGATGTGTCATGTCTCTATGGTTGTTTAAGCTGTGTATGGATGGGGTTATAAAAGAGATACAGCACATCCTTCAACTTTGCGAACTTTAACTTTGCGAATCACCAATTTTGCGAGGTAGTTCCAAGTCATTTATTTTTTAACATTTATGAACTTTGCAAGCGATCACACACTTTGCGAGGTCGAGTGGCGGGAAAGTCGTCTTCCCGCACTACTTTGCCACGCGTAATAGTGACGTCGTGGTTTGCTGGGCGTACTGTGCCTCCTAGTTCGGTGTTCTGCCGCCCCGCCACATTTGTTTACGCCACAGTAGTTGCACCCAAGCCTTGCCCCTCCACCAGTCCCGTACACCACGCCAGTCTTCACATCAGTGTAAATATGCATTTTTTTTCTTTTTTATGTTTCTTACCTATGATGTTTTCAAAATAATATTACTGTACAATACAACAGTCCATGTTTGTTTCATTTATCATCATAAGATTAAGAGCTAGAGTTGAGAGAAAGAGTGGGAAAAAGTGCTTACCTTGGGGTGATGTCGACCAATTTACCTTTATTGCATATATTTAATTGTTTCAACTTTGCGAATTTCAATTTTGCGAGGTTTTTTGTCGACCATATTCTCGCAAAATTGGAGGAAGCACTGTACAAGGTAGGGCAGTGGATGTTGGAGCTGCTCTAGTTAGAGAGGGCAGTGTTTGGAAACTCCCTGTACTGTTGTTTACAGATAATACTGTGTTGTTAAGTGAAAACAAAGGGGAGCTGCAAGACTTGGTAGATGAATTTGGGAGATTGTGTAAGAATCTGAATCTAAAGGTGAATGTAGGGAAGATTAAAGTGATGATCTTCGAGAGAAGTGAAGTCGGTGAATGTACAGAGAGATTGGATGGGGAGGATATGGAGAATGTGAGTGCTTTTAAGTACTTGGGTAGTGTGATGAGTTAGGATGGAAGTTTAGAGGGTGAAGTGCTTGAAAGGTTACAGCAGGGAAGAAAGGTTGCTGTTTCCTTGAAAGCAGTGATAAGAAACAGGGAAGTGAGCATGGAAGTGAAAAAGCTGCTACAAGATAGTGTTGTGATACCAGCTCTAACATATGGAAGTGAAGCTTGGACCCTGTTGGAGGGACAGAAGTCAAGAGTGAGGGCAGTGGAAATGAGTTTTTTGAGAGGAACATGTGGAGTCACATGGAAAGACAGACTGGCAGATGAGGAAGTGAAGAAGCGTTGTGGTATGGATGTGGATGTGATAGAAAGCATTAGGAAGAACACATTAAGGTGGTTTGGGCATGTGGAGAGGATGGAGAGTGAAAGACTGATGAGGAGAATGTATGTGAGTGAGGTGGAGGGGGTGAGAGGGAGGGGGAGACCAAGGATGAGATGGAGGGATGGAGTGGAGAGGTAGATGAGAGAGAGGGGTGTGAGCTGGGAGCAAGGCAGTGAGATGGTGGGGGAGAGCGACATGGAGGCGATTTGTTTGTGGCCATCCCTTACAGGATTAAAGCATCTGGCAATAGATAGATAGATAGCATTTTTCAGTCATAAACTAGCCAGTTCTGTGCTTTGCCTGTTGTCCATTGTACAGTAATCTCTCTACTATCCGGACGACCACTATCTGGTGACCTCACTGTTTAGACATCGTAGGCTGATGGCCGAAACCCCTAAATGCCCAAAAATTGCCCCCCAAACGAAAAAAATCCGATTTTTTTTTACTGCATCAGTTTGAATTTCCCGCTCGCTCAGACCAGCTCCCTTCCCACGCTACCCCCACCTCCTCCTAGTTTGTCTCAACTCCCTTGAACAGTGGATGGCTGTCCAATCGTTTGTGGTATTTTCGTTCTTGTTTAAATAATCATAAGTCACAGTGCTAAGGATTAACCCTTACACCGCTGGGTTGTCGGAGGCGCGCCGCGCCATTCCCGCAGGGACATTTGCGCTCCGACTGACTTTTAAAAAATATTTGCCAAAAATCAGTTATTAGTCCTGGAATATTATAATTACATATACGTATGGCACATACCTTCAGCTTTCTCCTGGGATGTGTTTTTTTAGCACTCGTCGACTACCGTAGGACTTGTGGAGACTTTTGAAGTTGGGTAACTAAGTCTCCACTTTACACTTCCCGACATCCCCTAATCTGAATACCACTGCCAGATATTATCACTAGAAACGCTATTCAATGATTTCCAAGTAGTTTGGAATCTAGACTAAAAAAACAAAAAAGCTGTGAAAGCAATGTAAAATACGAGCACGTACAAGCCTCCCACTCGCACTAATTCGCCGCTGGTATTCTGTCATTTCTTACTCATATACACACTAACACTTTATTATTTCTCGCACTTTATTACACTTTGGTGAGGAGACTGTAGCACCAGTCGAGCAGGGCAGTACTCCCAAGGAGGATGGAAAGCTGATGACAGGGAGAGCTGGAGCTCCCGTTTCATGAGCCCTCAGGACTTGTTCCTGACCATCCTCCTTTGCTGAACTTTTTCAGTGTCTCAGTTACACAGAGAGTAGACCAGCATGCTCTCCAATACAAGTTTCTTTAACTGTCAACACCAAACTACATACGCGCTACACACTACACTTCCTTTTCAAAATTATCTCAAAAATGGCACACAAAAATCATGCCTCGGAGTCCCCGGGGGGGGACCATAAATGCCCCCACCATCCAGCCCCCTCCCGGTGACGACTCAAAGAGCTGACTGGAACCACTGTCTGACTCACTGCTTCTTCATTTCTGTAACATTCGCGGCCTTTCCTCTAACTTTCACGCTGTCGAGCACCACCTCTTCTCCTCTAAACCTCTCTTTCTCACTGAGACTCGGCTGTCTGAGGCAACTGACAGCAAACCCTTTTCTGTATCCTCCTACTTTCTCTATTCTCGTTTCAAAGCCAAAGGTGGCTGTTGCGTATATGTACGCAACGATCTATCTTGCTTTCGTGTTCCTGAACTTGATTCTTCTGAATTCTCTACTCTCTGGCTTCGGCTTTCCTGTCATTCTCTGACTAAATATATCTGTGCTGTTTGCTTATCTCCTAATTCTACTGACTATCAAAAATTCTTTGACTATCTTACTTCTACGATGGAACACATTCTATCCATTTCTCCTTTCTCAGATATCTCCTTTCTAGGAGATTTCAATGTTCACCACCACCTTTGGCTCTCCTCTCCTTTCACTGATCCACCTGGTGAACAATCCTACATCTTTTCTATCCTTAATGACCTAGAGCAGCTTGTACAGCAC
>JAGKTI010003793.1:0-11340 GCA_018397915.1 Birgus latro
CGGTCGGGAATGGTTACCTGATTAAGTTTGCGATAATCAACAACTGCCCTCATCTCCCCATATTGTTTAGGTACAAAGAAGAGTGGTGTGTTCCATGGGGATACTGAAGGTTCAGTGATGTCCAGACTTTACATATCATCAACATACTGCTTTGCTAGTGTACGTTGCAAATGAGCGATTCTATATGCTGGGACGTAAACTGGTTTTGTATGTTGTTTTACGTTAATATGGTCTTGGATTAGATTTGTACACTCTAAGTTTTCACCAGGTAATGCAACAGCTTGTCGATGTTTTTGCAGGACGTCTAGTAAATAGTTTTTCACGTCAGAATTATCTGAGCAAACCAAATGCTCCTTTATGCACTCTCTCTCTGACGTGTTTACTCGAGGTTCCCGCTACTGTCACTTCGTGTATAGGGGCTGGGCACATCTCTAACCTACAAATACAGGTTCCATTTTTAATCTTCACATCTCCATTCATGGTGTTAGCTAAAGTGACATTAGTTTCATCATTTTGATTCATCCAGCATAGAGCATTCTCAATTTAAAGGCCATTTATTCTAACCGCCTCTTCTAATGCAATGACATTACAGTTTCTCAGCTTAATCTTAATCGTGACTTGCATGAATGATTTTGGTGGTAGATTTATATCATAACACTGGGCTACAAAAAAAAAATTTGTAAGTTGTCTATGTTTTTTCAACTGATTTAGGACAATTTTGCACCGCTGAATCCGAAAATGACATCCGTTTCTCTCGATCAGGTCAGGTTTTTTCTGCTAAGTTGATTTTTTAAAAATTCGATCTTCTGACTAAATCGATCACATTTTTGTAACATTATCGGTTGTTTTTTGTTAATATTTCTCGTCCGAAATAGGTTTTTAAGAGAAAAAATCGTTTTCTAACACAATTTATTAATTAAATGTTACAAAAATAGATTACTGTAAACTGAATAGCAGACATTGATAAAGGTAAGTACAGCACATGTAAATTGCATGTTACATCATCATTGTTCAAAATTCAGGGCTTGGACTTCCGTTTTTTCAAAACCCTAGAATGCTCAGTGGCAGGGATGTCTCTCTTCAGAGTCCAGCAGTAATCAGCCATCATGGCTGCATCCCAGCATCCCTGATACCTGGTCTCCATCACTTTCATGTCCTGATGGAATCTCTCCCCCTGCTCGTCGCTCATTGATCCCAGATTCTCAGGAAACCGATCCATATGTGAGAATAAGTAATGTATTTTGATGCTCATGTTGCATCCGAGGTTTCTGAAAGCAGTCAGCATAATGGTGGCAAGTTCTGCATAGTTACTGGCCTTGTTGTTGCCAAGAAAGTTCTTCACGACCGGAACAAAAGCCTTCCACGCTTCCAGTTCCTCTTCGTTCACTGAGTTTTCAAACTCTGGATCTCTGATGAGCTTACGAATTTGAGGACCATCAAAGATGCCAGCTTTCAACTTCTCCATGGTCAGTCCTGGAAAAGCCTGGCATAAGTAAGTGAAGCAGCAACCATGCTTGTCCAGAGCTTTGGTGAACTGCTTGATCAAACCGAGCTTGATGTGCAGCGGTGGGAAGAGTATCCTGTCTCTGTCCACCAGAGGATTGTTGATGACGTTCCTTGTTCTGCAAGGCACCAATTCCTCCCGCACAGGCCAGTCCTTCTTTTTGTAATGCTGAGCAGTGTCCCTACTATCCCACATGCACAGGAAGCATGGCTACTTGGTGTACCCGGACTGTTGTCCCAACAAAAAGTTCACCATCTTCAGGTCAACACAAATAAACCACTCATGCTGATCATAACGAATTTTCACCAGCACATACTTCACCGCTTCATACTTCTTCTTCAGTGTAGTCGAGTGAGCGAGGGGTACAGAGGCAAACTGGTTGCCGTTGTGCAGCAGATCACATTTCAGCAATCGCTTGCTGCTGTCAATGAACAGTCTCCAATCTTTGGGTTCGTACTGTGGCACTCCAAGCTTGTGCAGAAGCTGCGCAATATCTGTACAGTACACCACGTCCTTCTCTTCAGAGAAAAAACGGAGGCACTCTTGATGCCTGTCGCGGTAGGAGGTGATGCGAGCACTGTCAGAGAGGAGGTTTTTTTTCCTTCAATCTGGATGCCAACAGTTTGGCAGAGGACTTTGACAAGCTGAGATCGCGAATTAGATCATTTAGCTCCTATTGGGAAAAAGGATGTGGAGCATCATCGTCAAGAACCACTTCTTCTTCTTCATCTTCTTGAACACTGGAGGAATCTTCGTCACGAATGTCAGGAAGTTCTCCAAAGACAGGTGCTGGAATTTAATCACAATGAGCTACAGGACGACGTGCTGATTGAAGATCAGGAGACTTGAGGCTGCTCCGGTTCTTTCTGTTGATCCCAGTCACATCAATAGCGCAGAAATAGCAGTCAGTGCCATGGTCCCTCCAAACCATGGGAATTCCAAACTTCAGACAACTCTTTTTGCCCTTAGTCCACTGACTCAGATACTCGGTGCATGTCTTGCATACCATGTGTGGCGCCCAAGCTTTATCCTGGTCACCAAGTTGAATACCACAATAAGCATGGTAAGCACGCTTTATGAAACATGTGACTGGATTCCTGTAAGGAACTATAGTGTATACGCCGCAGATGTAGCAGAATACATCGGGCTAATTTTTGCAAGATCTTCTGGTCGAAGCCATTTCATTCACCAGTAAAATAAAAATACCAATTAGTCATAAATTGGCGCATGTAAACTCTTCAGAGTTCGATTATTTCAAGCAATAAAAAAGAATTTTGCATCATATAAAGCGAAAATACCCGTACATGTAAACAAAAATGTCAAAAACAACATGTGGCCATAGCTCAAAAAGTTGACCTGATTGAGCAAAACCAATATGATTTTTGGATTCAGCACATCAAAATTGTCCTAAATCAGCTAAAAGAACTTAGACAATAAATTTGGTGTTGACCAATGCTTGCTGGGTAAATGAGCAAGTCACGATTGGGTTGTGGTTGATTGAGCGAGTAACGATTGGGTTATGGTTGAGTGAGCGAGTCACGATTGGGTTGTGGTTGTGTGAGCGAGTCACGATTGGGTTGTGGTTGTGTGAGCAAGTCACGATTGGGTTGTGGTTGAGTGAGCGAGTCACGACTGGCTTGTGGTTGTGTGAGCGAGTCGATTGGGTTGTGGTTGTGTGAGGGAGGTATCTGATAGCTGGTCTGCGCGCCCATTTTCTTTGAGACGTTGTGCGTCGGACTTATCTATTTTGGTTTTGAGTGTAATTGTTGTTGTGATGCTAGTTTTCCTATAACTGCTGGCTGTACAATCAGCTGATGAAATTTCCTCCATAAATTCGCTGTCATAATCAATTCTATTAAAAGGTGGCATAAATATTATAATTTCCCTCCTCATTGTGTTTAGTCCAAGTAACCCACTTCCTCTAACTGATAATTTTTCTACTACGTAAAAGGTGGTAGTGAATGGTTTTGTGGTCTCTGTGAACTTCATGTTTAACTCAGTCATACCAATAATTGGTAGTTCTTTACCACCCACTGTGTATAAATGTTAGTCTGAGTTTTCCAGGAATGTCACTTTTCTTCTGTTTCTAAAAATTCTTTCTAACTCAACTTGCGTTATTAAGTTCACTGGTGAGCCTGAATCCAAAAATAATGAAATCTCTTCCTCCTCACATAAAGCAGGGGCCAAAATACTTTCGTTTCCAAAGAGACTTCCTATGTTGACTATTTGTTTTTTGGGGTGTTTTGTGTCGTCGTCTTTTGAGCTGGTACAACCTTTCCCCGACCTATAGATGGATAGCAGTTTTTCTACTGTTTTACATTCTGAGGCCCAGTGACCCGTACACTTATGATACCTACAATATGCTTCGAATCCATCTGCCTTTTGCCTATCCTCCTTCGTTGTAATGTAACATTCTGATTTTGTGTGACCAGATTTTGTGCAATAGTAACAGAGAGTGTTACTTGAGCTCAACCTACGAGGTGATCTTCCATTTGCGTGTCTTTGTGTCGATCGATGTCTACTTGGACTTCTGTCAGATTTTTGTACCCCCCTGTTACCTGGTGTGTGGGAACGAGTCCTTGAGCTAACCTGATTGTGTGTTGGTTTCTGAACTGGACGTGATTGTCTCTGGTCCACTTATTTATCCCTGCTACTATTTCTGGCACTTTGATTCCTGGTCTGGTGGCCTGTGATGTGTCAGTAATACAAGCTTTACTGCAGTTTAATTCCACCTCATAAATGAAATCAAGTAAACACATCCCTAGATTATATGGGATGGTTTTAGCAATCTTTAGCACCCTATCAGGAAATTGGCATGGGGCTAATATGTAGCCAGTGATGTCAACGACATGCACTGGTAACATCTCACCATCCTCTGTGACCCAGTTTGAGTTTTCTAGGCTAGCTAACAAAGTTTTCTTAACAGTGGAAATATCTGCTGTTATTTCCCCTAGATCTACAATTTTGTGTAATTCTAGGGTTATACCACCAGGAAAATTCTTGCCTCCCGAGAATTTCCTGAGAAATTCTGTCTTAAATTCCTCGAATTTTGTGGCTCTCAACAACTTATCAGACCTAAGCAAATTTCCAGTGGGGCACCGTTCTTGGTTTATTCTAGCTGAAAAAACAGCTGTTTTCCCCTTCTCGTCTGTAATGTGTCTCATGATGAAATACTGCTGACACTGTTCAATAAGTGTGTTTATGTCGATCTTGTCTTCTTCTGCACCAGAGAATTTTGTAGTTCACTATCATCATGACAAATATACACTGGAAAGGGATTATTACTGGGATTTTGTGAAGAAGGTACTGCACTAGTGCTTGCTGCATTTGTGTTATCCATCTTTACAGTTTTTGTTTTGCAATCGTCATTTACTGGCAATTTATATGTTTTTCCTGACCTTAATACTTTATGGTCTAAGTTATAGTAGATTTGAGGTAAATTTTTACACAGTTCACTATCTACATCTGAAAACTCTGACCAAGTATCATCGTCATTTACTTCAGCGTATATTGCATCTGTTTGTTGTTCTTTATCTAGTTTAAGCTTTGTTTCCTGGGTTTGGTTTTCTCCTTGTTCTTCTGTATTTGATGGTGTTTCGGTATTTATATTTTGTTGTTCGTTTTCTGGTGTTTGTGTCAGGGTATTTGTCACTGTTAATGTTGATCCTTTGGGCTATAATAATGGAACTCTACTTAGCATAATGAAATTACTCACTAATTCATATTTTGCCTTTCTCTTGATTGCTTATAAAATTAAAATTATAAAACACATATGTCAGTGTGAATTATGCAATTGTCTCTCATTGTTTAGTTTGTAATATTTATGATGATGAATAGATAATTGCATGGGTCATTAACTAAGTGTTAGCATTTTATGGATAGTTATGTAAGTGGTGAATTGTTAACTAATACAACCTTGGTTTGAATAATTTAACTCACGAGAACAGCAGTGGAGATACAGTCATGGTATGACGAAAGAGGTGTTGCTGATTGTTGATTACATCTGGGATCGAGACACACGCTTCTAATTTTCCTGGTGGTGGAGGTCAGATGTCACACTTACTGTTGAGGGAGGTCGGATCTCGGTATGATGCGTCAGCACTCGATGTCGTCCCTGGGGTAGGCAGACAGGCTGGCAGACAGGGAGGTGCAGGATGGCAGGCCAGTGTTGTCAAGCACTTGGGCTGACTGGCGTGTTACGATGATCTTCGCAAACAACGTTGAGCTAGTGTCTTACTCTGCTAGTTGTGGTTGAGAAGATGGTGGTGGGAGTTGTGGTGGGGATCGTGGTGGAGGGTGGTGGAGGTATGGGGTAGTCAGCAGTGTTTAGCTCATCATGCTTGGTCAGACTGCTAGCGCAACTCCTCCCTCGTCACTCTTCTTTCTTGTTGTTTGTAGTTTCTCACCTCTTTGTTTGCTTATTTTCTTCTTATTTTGTAGTACTTGATTTTCCGTAGTCGTTGTGATTAACTTGCAGGCTTGTAGAGTTGTTGATTGACGTAATTTATCGCTGCTATTGTTTCTCGTAAATCGTGGAGTTGAGGTGGTTAGGAGCGAGACGTAATGTTTGTTTGATTGCTTTGGTTGAGACGTTAATCGGCTTTGTTTACAGTTCGTCACCTCTCTCAGCGAACGTAGTGAGATAGATATCGTAGTTTATCGTCGTAGTTGTGCAGGAGAGTAGTCTGCTGCATATATCGACGAACGTATAACTAATACCGATGAGTGTTATAACTTGTAAGGCATATCTCGCTGGCGTAGTTGTATGCACTGTATACCTCTGTTACCAATGTAAGTGAACGTAGTGGGTTCGTGGTTACCGCTAACCACCAATCTCGGTTGCGTTGTCGTTGGTACTTGTAGGGAAATAGAAAAGTCGATTATGGATTATTTAGAATAACCAGAATAAAGTCCTGAGACGTATTATCAACGAGGTGAATTACAGCACTCTTGTGTTCTATATATCTATCTATTGTTAGACGCCTCAATCACGCACGGGGTGGCCACAGACAAATCGCCTCCATGTCGCTCTGTCCCCCGCCATTTCACTACCCCGCTCCCAACTCACACACCCCTCTCTCATGTACACTACCTCCCCACTCCATCCCTCCATCTCATCCTCAGCCTCCCCTCCCTCTCGCCCCATCCACCTGACTCACATACACTCTCCTCGTCAGTCTTTCACTCTCCATCATCTCCACATGCCCAAACCACCTTAACTTGTTTCTCCTAACGCTTCCTATCACGTCCACAACCACACCACAACGCTGCTTCACTTCCTCATTTGTTAGTCTGTCTCTCCATGTGACGCTACATGCTCCTCTCAAATAACTCATTTCCACTGCTCTCACTCTTGACTTCTGTCCTTCCAACAGGGTCTAAGCTTCACTTCCATATGTCAGAGTTGGTATCACAATACTGTCATGTAACAACTTTTTCACTTCCATGCTCACCTCCCTGTTTCTTATCACTGCTTTCAACGAACCAGCAACCTTCCTTCCCTGCTGCACCCTTTCAAGCACTTCACTCTCCAGACTTCCGTCCTTACTTATCACAGTACCCAAGTACCTAAATGCACTCACATTCTCCATATCCTCCCCATCCAATCTCACTGTACATTCACTGGTTTCACTTCTCTCGAAGACCATCACTTTACTCTTCCATACATTCACCTTTAGATTCCGTTTCTTACACACTCTCCAAAACTCATCTACCAAGCCTTGCAACTCCCCTTCGTCTTCGCTCAACAACACAGTATCATCTGCAAACAACAGTACAGGGAGTTTCCAAACACTGCCCTCTCTCACTAGGGCCGCTCCAACATCCACTGCCCGACCTTGTATCTCTTTTATAACCCAATCCATGTACAGATTGAGTAACCATGGAGACATGACACATCCTTGTTTCAATCCAACCCTCAAATGGAAAGATTCACTCAGTTTGCCATTCATAGGCACTGCAGCCTTAGCACCCTCATATATACTCTTCACTCTTGTGTTACGGAGTTTTATTGTACAGTTATATTGATAGTGATTTACAAACGAACTTAACGTGACGGACAGTCTCCCCTTTTCTCCTTACTCTGCCCTAATTGTTCTCTCGGATTATCTACTCTCCTTTCTGCCCTGTAGGGCTTCTCTCTGACATTATATACAGGTAGGAGAGGAAGTTTGGTGAGGTAGTGGTGTCTGGGAGGTATCTTGTGCACGCGGACTTCCACATGATTGAATACGTCACGAAATTCTTGGTTTGTCCGGACTACGAGGATGTTAAGGATTTTTGATGGTCTGGGACAACAAGACTGTGTATAGATATCATGTGAAATCAGACACTACTTCCTGTACATTGTATAGACTGAATTGACATTCCTAGTGAGAAACTGTGTACATTTCCATCAGACACTACTTCCCGTATAATGTGTTGATAAGATATTTACAAATGCCTACACTAGTACCCTGCTTAGGATTCCAGCAGCTTCATCCCATCAAACTTTGGAAGTTTCCGAGAGGTGAATAACTCTTGACTTTACCCACCAGCACGACTGAGTCTGTCTTTCGCAGCTTCTGACTTTCAGCATCTACAGTGTGGCAGACAACTCAGAACTACACACACCACTACGGAGTTTTAGCCCTTTCACCCCGAGTACGTCATATTCTTCCTATTCCCTTGTGATTTTATTAATAATAGGATAGACTTTTCACACACAGGGCCCGAGACAAACAGCATTAAACCCTTCAGTATGAGAGGCCTGGCATATAATATAAACGTAAGGCAGAGAATGTAACTGTCGTATCCAGGAGGATAGGGGTCTTCTTTAGGGATTAATTTTGCATACTGCAACTCATTATCCTTTTGTATGGTTATTGAAGCAAAATATGTTGATATTTCAACGATAATTATAACATGCAAGAGAATGTAAAAGGGTAATATGTATATAAACAGCACAAGAAGACATGCTACGAATACCGCATCAAATGTGGCGAGAACCAGACAAGTATAAACCTTCATCCTGTATTCATGATGTTTCGTGAGCGTAAGTGGGGCATAAATATGCATGTTTGTATTATTTTCTTCACTCATTCAACATACTAACACATCACAACCAAAGTACAGTGAATTCTAAGGTGAAAAACATCCAGAGAAAATTATTCTTGATAATACGTCCAACGAAAATGATTCCTGATTATTGAAATTACTGTGTAGACTTGTTTATCGTAAAAACTGGATAGAATCCTTCACGAATACTAGAGTGAACGATGACTATAATCGACTTGTTTTTACCTGACGGAACTGGCTCTATCACACACTGAATATTAAATATTAAAATGTGGTTTCATGAAATTCGACGAGTCTTGGTTATGAATCAGTGATGGGTTTCCTTGATCACTAGGCAAATCGAGACATCGATCTGCTTATATTTGCGCATCAACAGAGCTATAAGGGGTTGGGGAGCTTCGTCAGGTTGTAACAAACACACTATTGTAAGAAAGTGAGGGGGGGGAGCCAAATATGGCAGTCAAGATCATAGATAAACACTGAAAGTCACTCCGTCTGTCCTGGTGTAATTCACTTGTCACCACCAGGCACAGGCAGGACAAGAATATCTCTGTTCATTACCACACTGGAGAAGGAGGCCTTCTCTTGGTGGCACCGATATATCCAGATGACTCCGCTGGCTGGTAACAGAAACGTCCTTCAACTCCCTCCCTATCCACCTAAAAGGATGATGGTGGACTGTAGGAGAAAGGCAACTTCATCGAGTTCACGTACAGACTAGCCTGGGGCTGCGGTAATTGCTATTGCTCCTGAACTTCTTTGCCTACCTATCTGGTGCCACACATCTATTCTCAGAGTTCATTCGTGACTGTCTATGAAGGCACTCGAGATTCATCCAGGTCATGGGAGGGAACCGTCACTTTAAAAATCCAGGTCCCTGCTTCAGGTCTCTGTGCAAAGAGGCTGAGGTAAAGAACCTTGGCAAAGGGTCTTCTAGCTGGCTCTGGAATCGAACCAAGGACCTCTTGCTTGTGAGCCGAGAGCGCTTCCGAGGTCACCACCGACAACCGCAGAGTTGAGTCAGTATGGTCAGGATCTAAATACCTTCAACCATCTCTATTACCACTCATTTGACGTACGAGGCAGGATTGGCAAGATAAGCCCTGTTTGATAAATGAACCATATCCTGATAGCCTGGAGGTGAAGACGAACTGTGGACTGAGTGTGAGGGAAGAAGAGTGCATGAAGTAGAGCAGGCATGGATGGGCTTGCTAAATGACCAGATTAAAATAGGAGGGTAGAAGAGAGAGCCCAATATGGGGACAGAGAAAGACAGAGAAGTAAGGAGATCAGAGAAGATGAAGAAACGAGAGATGGAGTAGAAAAGGAAGAGCCGGAAGAGGGGAGGGGGGGGAACAAAGAGAAAAAAATAAGGCAGGAGACAGGAGTAGGGCTGTGAGACGCTCGGGCTGGGGGTGAAGAAGGGGAGAGAGGGAGGTGAGGCGGTGAGGCAGGAGAGGTAGGGCGATGAGGCCTCTGAAGTAGACAATGACGAGGAGAGGCAGGTCTAGGCTCCAGACTGGCTCAGCCCTGTGGCTGCCTCATTACCATTCGTTTGGACTCACGCTTACTGTTGACTTCAGAATTTTCGTTTTATTACTCTCCTTTACTCTTCATAAGGTTCGTTTTTGTTTCTAACGTTTCTGATAAATGATCCACGACCCTGGAAAGTGCATAAACATTCACCAGTATTCCCAGGACAAATTTATCAAAGGCAGGATTCACTTAACCCCTGCACAACGATAGGCATCACCTAATCAGAACAAAATCGTGTGAGAGTAACAAGAAAACAGTGGCTAAAATGTCTATCACTCCTTCAACTCCTTCAACTCTGGAACTTATTTTATATATTATTTTCACTGTCTCCGGACTGTTTTGTTCTGCTTAGAAGAGATTTCTCGAACTGGGTAACTCAGATACAGCCTTCACTACCCCATGTAATACTAGAAGTCCTTAAGTTAAAAATAATCGTTTGTTTGTAGAAGCATAAAGCGAACAGATTCCATTTTCTTGAAAGGGATAAATAACACAGTTACATTTTGCGATATACAAGGTTCCTTATTTTAATTGCCAATTTTATACAAAACCTCTGAAGTACTTCCCGTGATCAATGACCCTCTTGTTCCAAGGAAGCATTTTGTCTGTTTTTATCGCTACCATTACATGATTTAAATAACATAGAGGATACGTCTTGCAATGAGAGAGAGATGATGCGCAGTAAGGGAAAAGGTATTTCACAAAGGCTACCACTGTCACCTGCAGTGTTCCAGCAACTCCTCCAGTCCGCTACACATCCTTTTACTGCCACCGCCAGACGATTTTTCCCCTTGTAGGGAGGATGTTCGAACAAAGTGGTTTGAATTTAACTTTGATATAACTCCTAAACTGATAGATGTCTGTCCTAAGTCGATATAAAGCGTCTTGTAGTAGCAAAAATAAGGTAAAAAAAAATACGTCATCAAGTAGTTATCCTACACTCTTACAAGGCACCGTTATTTTGAGTCTGTCTCACCTTCCAAGCCGCCTTATACCTCATTATCACATGGGTTATAACTCTAATTCTGCCGTCTAATCTCTCACGCCTCCAGTTTCTTTTCAGTCTTTCACCATTCATTTTTATTAAGTCTCCAGTAGTCATATTTCGAAATATTTCCACGTAGTTAGAAATATTGTCTGACACACACACACACACACACACACACACACACACACACACACACACACACACACACACACACACACACACATACACACACACACACACACTGATACTTACGTAC
>JAGKTI010003793.1:20997-33247 GCA_018397915.1 Birgus latro
ATAAAGTAAGTTGACTGATAATATTCCCCAATTTCTTTATATGACTCCGAGATGAGAGAGCACGGTATCCACAGATTGCGGGTGTAACATCGAGGCCCCTAGTTGCGGTCCTCGCAGGAGTCACGCGGTGCTACTTCCCAAAGCCCTTACATAAATCCCCCATTAGTTCATTTCTTTCTGCATTGTGGTCGATTATGTATTTGTATGGTCCATTTGGGAAAGTCTTTCCTTCTAAAGTGAAGTATTCTAGATAAAAGCAAGCGTGATTTTTTTTTAAGGCGTTCTTCCTAACGTACAGGGTACGACAATCGTTTTGAAAATTAATTAGGATCATTCTTGTGCAACCGATCATATACATACTTATGTTAATTTATGTAAACCTTTGGAAAATTAGGGTGAATATACTAAATCTAGAGTAATCATTGGTGATAAGTTGTGACAACGGGAATTAGAGCCGCGAGTCCGTTAGAGACCGTGGTATTGCAAGTCACGCCAGAATTTGAAATATTCTTTTCTCTTTATTTGTGTACCTCATGTTAGGTTAAGAGGTCAAGTTATATGTATAATTAATGTATGTAAATTATTGATTGTGCATATAATTCATCTGTGTGCAGTATTATCAACATCTTGTTGAGAGGTCAAGTTATACATATGTATAATTAATGTATGTAAATTATTGATCGTGCATATAATTCATCTGTGAGCAGTATTATCAACATCTTGTTGAGTGTAAAAGCCCAAGGATCTTATCAGTGGTGGTGTTCACTCGATTAATAAGCTTTGTACCGTGATATGTGAGTCAGCCTGATTTATTTTCTGTGGAGAGGAGAACATTATTTTCCCAGTTATTCTGGAGGAATCAGAGACTGAAGTATAAACTGTGTATTAGTTTCTATTGTTCGAGGGTTAATTTTATTTAATGTATGTTAAGGTTAGTAAATCATAGATAATTATTTTTCTTATGTGTTTGATCTAAACTCCTCTGGGAAGTTGATTGTGAGATCGAGTGGCCCGCAAGGTATGTTACTATCTATAGGATTCACGCACTCTAATATACTCACGCTACCCTGATTACTGTCTCTAGGCCTCAGTGTCCCATCTTTCACTGAACGGGACTAATAACTTCTTTCCTGGCAAACGCTGGGTGGTGGCAGCCTACTAAATGTTTTCTACTTCTACCTGTTGGTATTTCTTCCTAGTGGTAATAAATTTACGAGGCCTTCCTCAAAAATTCTAGGATCTCTTCCTCGGTAGTAATCAGTAATCAGTAAAAATCTAATAAATATATATAGTACCAAAAAAATACCTACGTTACACTGGTGGTCGAATACGGTGGGATTACTAGTAAATTCATATAGACAAAAAATTTTAACATTACACTGGTGGAATACGGTGGGATATCTTAAAATTTCTATGCGTGCTAAAAATCACGGCACGACATTACTAGGTGAAAATAACGTAGTCTTTTCATCCCTAGACCTCCTCAATGGTTACTGGCAGGTCGAAATGGAAGAATGCTCTTGCCCAATTACAGTATCAGCACCCCTTCCTGACAGTTTCAGTTTAAGAGACTTCCTTTTGGTTTGAGAAATGCTGCTTCAGTATTCATGAGACTTATCCATTCGGTTTTTAATGGCATGATGGGACACTCTTTTTGCTTACTTAGATGACATCATTGTTGTAAGTAAATCAGTCCCTGACCATTTTGCCAAACTACAACATGTATTGGAACGCCTACAGCTAGCAGGCCTGAAAATCAACCTCAGTAAATGTGACTTCCTGAGAAAGAAAATCATCTTTCTAGGCCATGTCGTCGACACACAAGGCATTCATACTAATGACGACAAAACTAAGGCGATCATCAGTTTCCCAGAACCTACCACTACCGATGCTGTCAAAAGTTTCCTAGGCCTAAGTGGTTACTATCGCAGATTCATTAAAGACTATGCAAAGATCGCCGCTCCTCTAACCCACTTACTAAGGAAGAATGTATCCTTTGTATGGACTAACGATCAGTCCCAGGCTTTCCAAGCGCTAAAGACAGCTCTTGTCAATGCCCCAATTTTAGCATTCCCTGATTATACCAAACCCTTTCTTCTATGCACAGACACCTCAGGTGCAGGACTTGGTGCAGTTTTAATGCAACTAGATCAAGCGTCCAGGAAGCGTGTGATAGCTTATGCTAGTTGCGCACTTACCACCCCTGAACGTAATTACAGTGTCACCAATTTAGAAGCTTTGGCGGTTGTCTAGTCCTTGAAACATTTCAGAGACATAGTATATGGTTATCCAGCGCATATCCAGACAGACCACCTTCCTCTATGTGATTTGTTTAAGGGATGCAACCTCAGTGGTAGGTTAGCTAGATGGTCCATCACCATCCAGGACTTCAATCCCATTTTTCAGTATGTCCCAGGAAAATCGAATGTAGTCACAGACGCCCTCTCACGTCATGTAGCCGCACCTGTCACGTCCCTGCAGCCCAAGACCACTGACAGCACAACCTTAACATCAGAGGATGTTCAAAACTCTCAGGGTAAAGATTCAATGTTAGTCCCAAGTAGTTTATTTCCTCGAATCAGGAGATGCCTCGACCTTACCTGCTCTACCAGTACCACTAGATGAGTTCATACTAAAAGATGGTCTCTTGTACAGAAAAACATTCCTTACAGGGAAGGATTTGCCCAACAGAGAAGTACACCAACTCATTGTCCCTACTGACCTGATATCTGGGTCCTTCACATCATTCATGATACACCTCACGCATCCCATGCAGGTAAAGACCGATGCTTGCGCCAAGCACGTCTCGAGTACTATTGGCCAACCATGCGTCGCGATATCAATGCGCACTGTGACTCTTGCATCTCGTGCCACCGCCACAAAGGTTACACAGCTTACCTGCACCGCTCGTACAATATCCAATCCCGTCACGCCCATGGCAAACAGTGTACATCGATCTTCTAAAACTCCCTCTTTCAGAATCAGGCGCAGAGTATTTGTTTGTAGCAATCGACCACTTCTCATGCTATTATCTCCTCGTACCCCTCTCAGATAAGACCGTGAAGAGTGTTGCACGTGCCTTCGTAGATCATGTAATTTACCATCCTCACTGACAATGGTACTGAGTTCAACAATAGCCTCCTGGAGGAGATCTGTCGCCGCTTTAAAACTAGTGAATGCAATATCATACCTAACCATCCAGCTTCCAATGGCCTTGTAGAGTGCCACAATAGAAAAATCTTAGAGTGCCTCAGACAACTAGGCTCCCATAGTTCGTCATGGGATGACTGGATTCCCCAAGTGGCATCCTCAATCAATAGCTCCATCAATGCTTCCATTGGCGAATCTCCCTTCTTTGTCCTCTTTGGTTTTGACAAACACCTGCCATACACCCTGTTATCCTCAACGCCAGACTCCATCTATGACATGGATGACTATGTCAAAGTAAAATTGGCCAACTTCCAAACAACCCATCAGTATGTAACATCCAATCTCGCTTTATCTAAAGAGGACATGATACAATGCCAACATAAATCTGCCTCTCCTATCTCTATCAATGTCGGTGATCTAGTCTTTGCTCATTCCCATACGCGTACCTCTAAATTGGATGACAAATTTACCGGCCCCCAGCGCGTACTGAATAAACAAGCCAACAAGTTCCACATCCAAGACCTCTCCACTATAGACACTAAGTGAGTCTATGCTGACGATCTAAAACGTGCTCCACGGGGCCTAGTGTTGGAAGAATCACTTGCACAACCTACTGCTCTCCATCCTGCTCCACAAATCCCTCAATCTACCCCATTTCCATCTATCCATCAGTCTCCTTCATCTCCACCTACACCTACTCATTCATCAACCAATCAATATCGATCCAAAATGCGTTCCACCCATCAACCTCTCCAGGAACTCTCCCATTAATTTTCACCTAATCTTCTAGGTATGATGTTAGCAGTCTACCTGCTGACAGTGCTGACCCTCCTAGGGTCCGGGTCGGGTGAGGACGATGGTGGAGTACGTCACGGGGCCTTGGTCGACTCGGGATGCGAGCTAATGCTCACTGAAAATGTAGTCTCCCTCCGCTACGATCTTGCGCCCCTGGCCAACGTAGCCATCGCCCTGCCTGCCCACTCGCACCAGCTCCACAAAATCAAGACCCACCTCACAGTCCTCATGGGGAAACACAACCCAAATCAGTGTTTATATCACCTTTTCCTCCCACTCTCCTGGCAGTTATAATACATTTCTGCTAAATTCACTGAGCTCAATGACACTTTCTCCATTCAGCCACCCGTAGGTCGTTCTCGTGTGAAATGAGGTCTCTTTGACCTCGGAGGTGAGATTCTAATTGGCTTGTTTGGCGTCGCTACAGCCCGTGACATATCCGGCTTTAAATTTGACCCAGCTCATTTAGCTTCAGCACTAGAATCTCAATGCTGAGTCATCAAAGTCCAACACACAATGTTACAGAAGATTACAGCCCACCTAAATGAAGTAACTTACTCTGAACAACTTCACCGACATATTAAAACACCACCTCTCCAATCTCAACGTTATTTCTCTGTTCTTTTATCTCAAACTCAACATGGATAATCTCCATCTAGCCATTGACTCTCTACTCTCTCAGGTTACTACCTTGGTTCGTATCCTAGTCGATGCTATTAATGGACGTGTCACTGCAGACTTAGTACCTATCTCAGCTCTCCGCTCTGTATTAGAATGGGCTCACTCTACTTTCGGTTTATCCCCAGTATTCCCCTACTCCTCTCTCGAATATTACTATCCAGTTCTCGAGGCCACTCTTCTCACCACCTACGTCGTCGTCCCTCTCCGTTCTGACATCACCTTCAACCTTTTCCACATCATTCCCTTCCCCTTCCGATACAACAACTCCTTATTGCAAGTCTCGTCCCTTCAGAATATTTCCTCCTCTCACATGACCATCTTTCAGTTGCCTTCCTTTCTACCACCGACCTCCAGCAGTGTTCCTCCCTCACCTCTTACCTCTCGTCTCTGTGCTGCCCTCCTTTTCACTATTTTCCCTAGCAGCGCTACACCCTGTGAGTCTGCTTTAGTTCGTAACCATTCCATATACTCGGCCTGTTCCTTTGTCCCAGCTCCTGTACTCCCAGTCCACCATGCTCACCTCAACCACGTCCAGTACTTCTTCTTTACTGTTCCCATCTCTATCACCATCATGTGTCCTGGTACTTCGGCCTGCTCCGTACCTGCTAGTGGTCTCTACAAAGCACCGGACTATTGTGCCGTCAAATCAGAGTCAGTCATCACTTACGCCACTCGTTATCACCAATCGGTCCGTAAACACTCCTATGACATCTTCCAACCTATTGACATGCCTTCCAACCTGCCATCTACTAACATTACCGTTATCTCCCCCAACATGCGTATGCTAACATTCCTCAACGACAGTGACTTCATTATGGATCAATTTTCTCTGGCCCTCAGCCGTTTATGGGTTCATCCAACCGTTGTGTTTCCCCCTCTGGTCATCTCTTTCATAGATTTTCTCCTCGTCCTCTGTGCAGTGCACTGTTGTGTCCGGAAAATGGAACACAGACTACAGGAAATCAGAATCGCTACTGGTATTGTACGCCCTACCTAAGATTAATTGCCCACACCTTCAGTGACTACCAATGCCACCTGATAAGTTGCATAAACTGTGGACAAAAAAGTACCACCAGCAAATGTTGACATATCTCTGATACAGTAATGTGTGACATATTGAAACTATCATAGAAAAAAAAAATCTAAAAAGACATGTGTACCTTATTTCGCAAGAGTTATCTACAGTACTTATATAGATCTAAGAACATGAGTGAACGTATACTCTATTTACTATTTGTATCATATATCAACATGACTCTATGTGTATCTTATGTCAACATACCTCCCCTTGTAACAATGTATATCCCTAGTTTACATCCCCTTGACTTGGCCATGTCCTCCCTCCGACCCTGTATCATACTTACTCCCTACTGTCCCCTGTATCATAATCCCTCCCTCCTTCCCCCGTATCATACTCCCTACCTGTACAAATCCCCTGCTCCCTTAATCATATGAACCACCCCATATAATTCTTCTCTAGTGTCAGGAGACACAATCTCAACCACCTGGGGGAGTATTGTACCATTCCCCTTATATGTATATGTATATATGCCCCCACTATATGCCCTCACTGTATGCCCCCGCTATATGCCCTCACTGTGTGCCCTCACTGTATCCTAGAACTGCAGACGTAAGCAGCGTTCCCAGGCTAGCCAGCGAACTCGAACCATATGTAACAGTTAGTCGAGGGCTAACATCTACTGAGGCTTCACCTCATCTCTGTGCTCCACAATTAATGGCCGTAAATAGCTACTCCAGGACTTTCCTTCCACCATCGAGAGAGGGGTGTTACATTTATATATATTTCTCTCTTTCTCTCTCTCTCTCTCTCTCTCTCTCTCTCTCTCTCTCTATACAGTATATGTGTGTGTGTGTGTGTGTGTGTGTGTGTGTGTGTGTGTGTGTGTGTGTGTGGGCTGCTGGGAGAATCCTGGCCTGGGGTCTTGTTGGCTTATCATTACTGTTTATTTTACATATACAAGTTTATTCATTTGTTCCATGTTCTTCATTTTCCATCGACATGGACTGTATAAGCAGCATACAAGAACAAATGAACTAATGCATTATACAGGAAAACACTGGTAAGGAAAAGACCCTTGAGAGCTTCCTTAACCCGTCAGGTCCCGACCGATTTTCCACCTCTGAACTTTCCCCAATCCCGACCAATTTTGGATTTTTTTTTTTTTGGCTTAAACATCTGCTTTTGGTGAG
Organism: Birgus latro; assembly: GCA_018397915.1. Lineage (NCBI taxonomy): Eukaryota > Metazoa > Arthropoda > Malacostraca > Decapoda > Coenobitidae > Birgus > Birgus latro. The sequence goes on from JAGKTI010003793.1 coordinate 27,835, forward strand.
AAATAATGGAAAATCACAAAGAAATTGCTCACCATGGTCCATAAGTGGTCTGAACAGGTAAGCTTCCCCCCAGCAGGTACCGTATTCTGTCACTGTCATGTAAGATTGTCATGTTTTCAATGGTAGGTTTCATTATGGGAAACAACTCACAACAAGTTTACATTTATTGATTTGGAACTTAGAAACATGTACTGTAACAATATAAAGGTTATCATACAGAAATATAGAAAAAATAAGCATTGTTCCATTGCACGAGCATAGCGATTTCGGCCACATTGGTCACACATGATTCGCTAAAGTCCTTGTTTCAGCAAACATATCATTTTTTCTGCTTGCATAATAATGTTTCGATGACATTAGACCATTTTTCATTTTATGTAAATGTTTTCACCTATTTACATGCCTTACGATGATATTTAGTATAATGATAGTGGATATTTATGTAGCAAGCACACTCACTACAACTGTTATTTCAACTTAGATTCTATTTTTCCACTTACAGTATACTTTTCCACTAACATTACACTCGTCTCCACTTTATATAACTCTTACCACATATTTACAGGCCTTATTATTACACTGAGCGTCAGATTTTCGCATATATACAGGACACAGGTCGTCAAATCACAATCACACATTACAAAAAATGAAGCAAGGTATGATACTCTCTAAAGCAAGGTGAAATGCAACACCTGACGGCACACTCTACACACTCATACCTGGTGTCTATTCTCTGAGTGCTTGCTCTCACTTTAGAGTTTCCGCTCATGTGACACCTGCACTAGGTCTGTCTGGCTGGGGAGGGATGGGGGTGGGGAAGTTGTGTGTGCTAAGCCTTAGGGCTGTTTCGGGGCGTGGGTGGTGTTGGGGCCTTTGTGATGATCTCCCGAGACAGCTCCCTCACATACCCATCAAAGGTCTCCTGAACTCCCGGTGTCAAGGAGAAGAGGTGATGGCAGTTCAGGACCGTGATATCGAGCAGGTGGAAGAAGAGCTTTTTGTACCACTTCATCTTGGTCCAGGCACACTCCACACTGGAAATCATGGAGTCAGACTGGTCCACCTGCCTCAAGTTGATATTGTAATCAAGTACCGACACCGGTTTCCAGATGTGGCGCCTTCTCTCGCTGCGGTAATCAATGGAGTCTGTGCGGTGCATCAGGTGACGGTGTACTGTGGACAAGAGGCAAACTTCTCTGTTATGGTTCCATACTGTGACAAGGATGTTGTTTGCCTTGAAGAACACCACCTCATTCTTGTCAAGTTTCTGCCCAACCTTGACCATGTGCCGACTGTTCACCTTGACGGTACCACAGACTCCGGTGTTGTGCAAGTGTAAGTACCGAGCGAGAAGGGGGCTAGTGTACCAGTTATCGAGGTACAGCTCTTGACCACGACGAAGGTACTCTTCTATCATTGTCTTTACCATGGACTCAGGGAGTCCAGTACTCCGATTTTCTATTATATCTGTCTGTGCACCAGTGTACAAGATTATGTCTTGCACATAACCAGTCCTACAGTCAGACATAACAAAAATTTTGAACCCAAAACGGTGTCTTTTGCTGGGTATGTACTGTCGAAAAGAAAAACTGCCTCTCCACAATACGAGACTCTTCTGACAAGGTCTTTATAGGGATAGAAGGATGCGCGGAACGTTTCCCATAGGTGATCAAATACTGTACCAGCCTTATTCTCCTCATTCTATCCATGTTATTTTCATTTGCAGGATCGTCGGCATCATAAAAGTGGAGGCGGCTGAAAATTTGCTGGAATCTATTACGGCTCATTATCTTGCCAAAGAAAGGTGTGTTGGTGACAGGGTCCGTAGTCTAGTAGGCCGGAATTTGTCTTTTCCATACAATACCCATAAAAAGAACTAGGGCTAAAAATATGAACATCTCAGGTAGGGAGATAGGGTAATCATAGAGGAGTGAGTGCCTCCTTCTCGTGCCCTGACATTCACTCTCATGGCGCTGCCTGCTTGCAAACAAGTTTGTCTGCTCCACTGTGTGGCTCACAAATTCCTCCCCAAAGAACAGGTAGAAGAAATCCACCCTGGTGGAGCCTGGGTGGATTCCAGAAGCCATGCAGGCAGACCGCCGCTCCTCAGTTAGGAGGTGAATGATGGGAGTAAAATCACTCCCATCTTCCCAGTCCCACCTCACACTGGCGTCGCCCCCATCATCCCCGTCGTCACCTTCGTCGGGGTGGGGAGGAGATGGTTGTGGGGGAGGTTGGGGAGGTGGAGAGCGGCAGGCTTCCCCTCTTGTGCTCCTCTTCCTTCGGTCTTTTCCTTCCCCTTTTCCTTCCCCTTTTGGCCATTTGAAACATCAGGGACCTGTGGGGAGGAAGTGCGGGAACAATGTGGAGCAAATGACGTGCTTGGGAGCGGCTCCTCCTCACCTCCCCGCTCCCTCGCTGCACCACGTGAGCACACCACCTCCCTCCCGCCACTTTCTCTTTCAACACACACTCCCACCACACCATTTTCCCCTTCACTGTGCACTTCCGCCATGTCAATTCCACCCTCCCCATACAAAACACTAGGCCCATACCTTACTTCTCCTCCTTGCTAGCCCCTCAGGTCTCCGATGCAAGATGTGCTCCCAACCATACCACGTGGCAGCACGTCCCATGGTTCCGTCCTCGTCCTCGCCCTTGTCCTTGTCCTCACTATTGCCCTCCCTTTCCTGTAGGGGCTGGAGAGAGGTGTGTGCACGTGGTTGGGGTGCAGGTTGGCCCTCTCTAGCAGCACGATACGTAATGTAGTGGCGCTTCCTCGAGGACGGGACTTCTTCATCACTGCTACAACTCTCCTCCTCAGGCTGCACGTAATCCTTGTACCCCACATCGTGATCGATAGGCGAATAACTATCACCTGTGAAGGTGTCCAGCGCAGTTTGAATTTCAGTGTCAGAGAGACCTCGGCGTGCCATGTCTGACCTGGGTCACTGTTAACAGGTGAGAGATTGAGACAAGGCCGCGCGCAAGTCACACGGGGTCGCCGAGTGACCCTGCCTGGTGGCAGGTAGAGGAAGGTATCCTGCGCCTACATACCAAAAATCAAACGCAATATTTGAAAATGTGCAAATGACAGACCTTGTAATTGCATAACGTATGGATACGTCGTTAGGTGTCGCCATGACAAAACGTTGTGACGTGCCTGTACGTCGTTGGGACGCCTCGGGTTAACAACACAGTGTCATCTGCAAATAACAGTACAGGGTGTTTGCAAACACTGCTCTCCCTCACTAGGGCTGCTCCAACATCCACTGCACTAGCTTGTATCTCTTTTATTACCCCATCCATATCCAGATTGAACAACCATGGAGACATGACACATCCCTGTTTTAACCCGTCACGTCCCGACCGATTTCCAACCTACAATACCTCAAAATCCCGAGCATTTTTGGGAAAAAAAATTTATGGGCTCAAACCTTCGCTTTTGGTGTGATACATCGAAAATTCATAGAAAAATCGCGATCCTGTGCTTAAAAATGTTGATACAGGTGTCATGCAAACTTACGTTTTCCTTCTTTTTCAGGGTACCTGGCTAAAGAAAACTAACTATGGAAGGGTTAACTAATTCAAGCCACTTTCAGTTACGTATTTATTTATGTATTTGGTACGAATTTATGTGTAGTAACAGACTATATTGGTTTTCACACATTTATATAGGCAACAGAAGCATTGTTTAGTGACCGCCCTCCTTTATGACATTACCACCTCATCACTTCTGCTTGTTTCTTGCTCTAGCTTTTTTATTTCTTTGTCCTCCACCTCAGGAATCACTTTCACCGTGAATTTCGTCATTGGAGAGACCGTGGAGCAACATACCTTTACTGGCCAGCTTACTGCTAACAGGTGAATTGCCCAGTGTGGGGAGGAGGGGGGGAGGGGGATTAGGTGGGGCCAGGCAGTATCCGCGCTTGACAGCAGGTAGAGGAACGTCTCCCACATATGCCTACCAAAAATCACCCACGAATCTTGAAAATTGTGCAAATTATGACCCTTGCAATTGCGAGACATACCCATACATCGATGGGTGTAGCTGTGACAAAACATCGCGACGTACCCATACGTCAATGCGATTCTTTGGGTTAATCCAACTTTCAAACAGAAAAATTCACTCAGTTCACTATCCACATACACTGCAGCCTTAGCACCCTCATACATACTTTTCACGGCCATCAACAACTTGCCATCTACTCCAATCCTTGTCTATCCACCATGTCATATGCGTTCTCCAAGTCCATGAAGGATGCATACAACTTATTTTCCTTCTCTAGAAACTTTTTCACTAAAGATCTAAGAATAAATATCTGATATGCACAACTTCTTCCCTTCCTAAAACCTCTCTGTTCTTCTCCAACCAATTGCTCTGTTATTTCCCTAACTCTGTCAATAAGTATCCTACCATATACTTTTCTTATTACACTAGGAAGACAAATGCCCCCGTGGTTACCACACACTTCTTTTTCCTCTTTTCCTTTGTCCAGGGTAATAATTATACCTGACTTCCAATCCTCCGGGACCCTACCTTCCTCCCAGGCCAATCTGCACATCTTCCACATTCATTCAGCTTTTATCTCTCCCCCATGCTTCAGCATTTCACCACACACTCCATCAATTCCTGGGGCTTTCCCCATTTTAACTTCTTCATTGCTTGCACAACTTCCATCCTACTGATTTCTTCCCCTCTTCTCACATCCCTCCTTCTCCCAGCCATTCCCCATCCACTTATACTTGCATTACTTTCATTCTCTACTGTATGTTCAACAGTTCCTTAAAGTGTTCCCTCCGTATGCTCACATTTTCTCCCTTCTCCACTAGTAATCTACAACTTTTATCTTTCACTCCCCAGCTAACTTCTTTGGCACCCTGTATAACTCTTTTTACCTCTTTCCAAAACATTATCTTACATTCCCTCCACTTTACACTCAAGTTCATTCAAAATTCCTCATCCACTCTCTTCTTACTCTCTCTTACTAATCTTTTCACCTCTCTCCTCCTCTCTACATATAACTCTCTTTTCCGCCCCTCGACTTATTCCACGCCCCTGTTTCTCATCCACACTATGTGCCAGGGGTGTCAAACTCAAAACCTTTCAAGAGCCAATTCTTAATTTAGGTACAGTCTCGAGGGCCAGCAAAGAAATATACTTGTACGTATTTGCAAGACTGATGTTTACATATTAATACGAGAACTTACTGGCTTACCAGGAATACGTTTTATGTGTTAGTGACCTTATGTCAAATTTGTTTTAATAAACAGTCCCACTAAAGATAAAAGGTTTATGTATCAATATGCATTAATCTGGGGCTACAGTTTATTACAGAATATTGAATTTCATTTGAGTCTGAAATAAATTTCATTTGAGTTTTGACACATAAGAGATCAATTTTGTTGTAAT
>JAGKTI010003793.1:43267-54684 GCA_018397915.1 Birgus latro
TGGGCCTGCAAACCGCTCATTCCAAGAAAAAACGAAGACGATACAAAAGAGAGCCAAATTCAAGATCCGTTCATTCCGAGATGCCCCACGTCAAACTAATGCAACACAGTAGACGCATGAGTTAAAGTGAGCATTCAGGATAGAACTAGAAATACTGGTTTCAAACTAGAAAATTTCCGTTTTAATAAGGAAATAGGTGGAAACTGGTTTGGTAATAGAGTAGTAGATGAATGGAATAAGTTACCTAGTAAAGTAGTTGCTGCCTCTTCCACTGAGTGTTTCAAGCATAAGCAAGATAAGCATATGACAAATAAGTGGTGAGTAGAGAGAGAGAGAAATCTTACAACCAGTACTAATTCATACTTTTTCCTTTTCAGGTTACACTATGATAGTCTCTATCCTCCTTTCACACTTTCCTATAAAATGTCCACGCCAGTTTTTCTATGCTGTGTGGTGTTCTTTCTGACTTTTTCCTGCCGGCTTCGGCTGGAGGGTTTGGAGGGCGGGAGAGAGCATTCTTCTTTGCTGTCCTTATCTCATTCTAGTAGTTTAGTTACTCTTCTAGGAACTGCCTAGCATGGGCCAACCGGTCTTCTGCAGTTATCCTCTCCTTTTATGTTCTTAAGAGTTCATATTTTTACAAAGTAATTGGATTTAAGGTACGAAAGTGGTACATAACCAACAAGGAATAAAAAGGAGGAAGGTAGTAGACTCAAGTTTGGCAAGAATGTAAACAAGATGATTAAGTTGATGTACTCAGATGTAGATGGCTTTGTGATTAAATTATTAGAGATAGAAGACTATACCAAAGAAAAGGAATCAAATATTATTTGCCTAACTGAAACAAAATTAACCCCAAAGATATCAAAACGATACCTTAAACTTAGAGGAGCACAATATATGTAGAAAAGACAGAAATTTAAGAAAGGTAGGAAGACTTATAATCTTAACAAAGAAAAATCTACAAATCAAAGAAATAACCTAGATATACCCTCACAAGTAGAACTGATAGCATTGGAGATTAACACATCAGAAGAGAAATTAACTTCGGCAAATTTATACATGCCACCCAAAACAAACACCTGGGAAAGATGTGAACATGAAGACCTGGCAGAAAGTACAACTCAGAGTTTAAGAACATTACTACTGTACATAGAATGGAAAAGAAATATGAAAGAGTTATATTAACTGGAGATTTCAGTACAAATATAGATTGGAATTCTCTAGATGTAAAAACCCATGAAAGCTGTAGGGATCAAAAGATTCTAGATCTTGTTCAGGAGTTTTCCCTAATCAGCAAGTAAAAGAAAACACCAGAAAAAGAGGACTTGATGATCCATCAGTACTAGATTTTATATTTAGCCTACTAGGCAAGAAAATGATATTGACAATATTCTTGTATCACCCTCCATTCGGCAAAAGTAACCATGAGGTATTAAATTCAACTTCAGGATTGCATATGATGTTACCAGAAATGAGAGTTACAAATAGAGTCTAAACTACAAAAAAGGCTACTACCATGACTTGAAGATGTGCTTCTTAGAAATAAATTGGGAAAAGGAGCATAGAGGACAAGATTTAAATATTACCATATATGTAGAAAATTGTGATTTTTATGAAATAGGAGTCCAAAATTACATCCCTCAGCACAAATAACCTGAAATGAAAATAAAGAAATGGCTTAATACAGAATGTAAAAAAAATCAAAAGAAAAAAGAAACTTGCTGTGGAATAGATACAGAAGACAATACGGAGAGGGCATATAACAACTATTAACAGGCAAGAAATGATTATAGAAAGATAAGGGGGGAGGCTAAGAGAGTTTGACGAAGACATTATAAATAAAAGTAGTTATCAACCTAAGTTATTTTACAGCTACATCCGAAGCAAAACCAAAGTTAAAGATTAAATACAGTCCACTACAGATAAGAGGATCATCTATATGTGAGAGAAAGATATTTTTGAAGCACTAAATAAAAAATTCCAATCAGTTCTTACAAAAGAAAAGTAGTGCAGCACTGATTGGAGTATGATTTACTTAGGATCATATAAAATGCAACAAGAATTATTGATGGTTGTATCAACATGTAGTATATTTTCTGAGAGAGAGAGAGAGAGTCGTGAGGTGTGAGACAAGAGTCTAGAGACTCAAAGGACAAATTTTGAGTTTCACCTCCACCAGTCTCACACCCACCACTTAGTGTACTCTCTTCACCTGCTTTAAGCCCTGTTTTAGTAACATAAACTCTCTAAATAGTTCAAAGGACATTATCTACTTAAATGCCGGAATTTATTCCAGACACCAAAAATAGCCCAGAGATCGCACTACTGCCCTAAATATAGTCAATCTCTACCAGGAAATTCTAAAAATTTTATATTGGATAATAGGCACGGATAATTACAAACATACTGGCAAATATGTTTAAAACATGCCCACAAATACATTAATTTTCATTTCAAATCAATATTTATGCAAAAAAGAAGTCTGTCAAAGGGAGTTGGCGAGCTGAAGGTGAAACATTTCCGCTACCCTTTGCACGGTTACGCTCTAAATCCTGTTTTAATTAATATTTAAATGAAACACAAAATTTTGACCGAATCTCCAATAATTAGGTGTGTATGAACCTATGGGGTCATAAAAATGATAATATTTTCCATTTAAAAGTGCCTATTCGGTGCCGATTCTGTAAATGGCCGCCGATTCGGTATTTCGTCGCACTGGGGGTTGGGCGGTTTTCAAGAATTCTCCCTCAGTATCCCTGCTTGTCGTAAGAGGCGACTAAATGGGTTGGTGGTGGGTTAGTGCCCCACCCTGTAAAACAACTAACTAAAAATACGAACAAGAAGCCTCGGACCAGCACTGACAAAAAGTTGACGACAAAGGACCGGACAATGGACTTTTTACGGATTGCAACCAGAAATGTAAGGGGTAAGAATGATGAGGTGAAAGAGAGAGAGGTTGTACAGGTGCTTGAGGGTGCGAAAGTGGGTATATGTAGACTAACTGAAACTACACTGGGGGTGAAAGTTTGAATTAATGAGAGTATGGATGGGGTATATGAGCGGAAGTAGGTGAGAATGAGGGCAAAAAAAGGAGTGTGTATTCCTGTGAGTAACAGATGGAAGGAGAATATAAGAGAGTATGGATTACTTGGGTCAAGGATTGTGTGGGTAAGAGTGAAAGTTGGACTAAAATGTGGGTGATTGTGTGCGTGTATGCGCCAACGCAAGATCGTGTAAGTAGAGTGAGAGAAGAGTTCTGGACAAATGTGGAAGCGTGCTTGGAAATGTTTGAAAGGAATGAGAGAGTGTTTCTGACTGGAGATATGAATGGAAAAGTAGGGAATGTGATGGTGGATGGAGTGGTTGGTGAGTGGGATGTGCCTGCAGAGATGGATGAGAATGGCAGTGATTTAGTGGACATTTGTGCCGGGAGGGGGTTCGTTATAGCTAATACCCTCTTCAGGCACAAAATGATCCATAGGTATACATGGCGAGTGGTGAGAAGGGTGGATGGTGAACTGAATGAACGAAAGGCAATACTTGACTATGTGTGTGTGGATGAAAGGATGAGAAGATGTGTAATGGATGCAAGAGTATATAGAGGTTGGGGGAGTGGACTTATAGACCACCACTTGGTGGCGGTCAGATTCAGGGTCCAAACAAAACTGAGGAAGAGAAGAAGGGAAGGACAAGAGGAAGTAGTTCTTACAAGGAGGGAAGAAAAGTTACAAGAGGATGGATTAAAGACTGAATATAAAAGGGAAGTCGAGGAGTTACTGAGTAAATATAGACTGGAGCAGATGAGGGACGTGGAAGGTGTGTGCAACATATTCACAGAAGAAATCTGTGCAGCATGTGAGGTGGTGTGTGGGGTCAAGAGAAGATGAAAGGGGGTTCAGGGAACAGCTTGGTGGACTGAAGAGGTGAGAGAGGCTGTGGCACAAAAGAGGAAAGCATATAATGAGTGGATGAGGAACAGGGGTGTAGAAGAAGTTGAGAGACGGAAGAGAGTTATATGTAGAGAGGAGGAAAGAGGTGAAAAGATTAGTAAGAGAGAGTAAGAAGAGAGTGGATGAAAAATTTGGAAGGAATTTGAGTGTAAAGCAGAGGGAATGTTAGAAAATGTTCTGGAAAGAGGTAAAGAGAGTTAGACAAGGAGCCAAAGTAGTTAGGTGAGGAGTGAAAGATAAAAATGGTAGATTACTAGAGGAGAATGGAGAAATAGTGAACAGATGGAGAGAACACTTTAATGAATTGTTGAACATAGAAAATGAAAGTAATGCAAGTATAAGTGGCTGAGGAATGGTTGGGAGAAGGAGGGTTGTGAGAAGAGAGGAAAGAATCAGTAGGATGGAAGTTGTGCAAGCAATGAAGAAAGTTAAAATTGGGGAAGCCCCAAGAATCGATGGAGTGTGTGGTGATTTTTATTTGGGGGGGAGCAAGGAAGAAGGAACCAAAGGCCATGGGCCATGGGCCAGCATACTGTTCCTTCTGGGGAGGCGGTAGCTCGATCGGTAGAGAGTTGGCTTGCAGTCCCGAGGGACCTAGGTTCGAACCCTCGCTGGTGCAGGGAACAGTTTAAGAATTTGAATTTCATTAAATCAGGCTTTACTGATCTACCAGGAGACCCGCCGACATGTCGTAAAAATGACCCCGCTAATACCAATACACCAGTCCTGTATGAGACAGCTCTAGCATGTATTCAATATGGACGGTGGGTGTTAAGCGCCGAAGTGGTGACATGTAGATTGTAGGAGGACGACTGGGCCTTGATAGCAGGCTGTGAAGCCTATGCCCAGAGTCGGACACATAAAAAAAAAAAAAAAAGAGCCAAATTCAAGATCCATTCATTTCGAGATGCCTGGACACACTGCATTTGAAAAACTGGAGCTCATAGGAAGTAGGGAATACAGACAGAGGAAGATAGTTCCAGAGTTGACCATTTGCATAAATGAAGGACTGGGAGTAACGGTTAACTCTTGCATTAGAGAGTTGGACAGAAAAGGGATGAGAGTTTGTTGCTAGACGGGTGCTACGTGCTCGTCGTAGAGGTGGAGGGATGCAAGTAGACAGTTCAGAGGAACAGTGACCATTGAAGTAGCGATAGAAGAGAGATAAAGATGCAACAGTGCGGCGAAGAGGCAAAGGTTGAAGGGAATCAGTAAGAGGAGGAAACTTAATGAGACGAAAGCCTTTGACTCCACCCTATTGAGAAGAGCTGCATGTGGGGAGCCTCCCCACACATGAGAGTTGTACTCCATATAAGGACGAATAAAACCCGTGTACAAGGTCAACATCTGTGCAGGGGTAAAGAAAGTTCGGGATCGGCTTAGCACACCTAATCTCTTGGAAGCAGATTTCACAAGTGATGTAATATGTTCTTTCCAAGACAAATCCCGAGAGAAAGAAACCCCAAGAATTTTCAAGGATGATGCAAGACTGAGCTGGACATTATTAAACATTAGTGGGTAATCCTGAGGAAGATTTTGTCGGGTTGATAAGTGTAAAACTGAATTTTTTATGCATTAAAATAACAAGATTATTTTTACCTCAATCATAGATACGAGCCAAGTTAGACATTAGGTGTGCCAGAGCTACATCCTTTGTTTGTTCAAATAACTACTGAGATGTACGTTGCAGAAACCGAATGGAAAGGTGAAAGGTGGAATCATCAGCGTATTAGTGGATAGGGTTAGATGTACAGCTTAGAAGGTCACTGATGAATAAAAGGAAGATAGTTGGTGATAGGACAGAGCCTTGAGGAATACCACTGTTGATAGCTCTAGGAGAACGATGGCCGTCTACAACAGCGGCTATAGAACGACCAGAAAGGAAGCTAGAGATGAAGGCACAGATAGAAGGATAGAAACTGTAAGAGTGCACTTTGGAAATTAAAGATTTATACCAGACTTGATCGAAAGCCTTTGAGATGTCAAGTGCAATGGCAAAGGTTTCGCCAAAATCCCGAAAGGAGGACGACCAGGAGTCTGAAAGGTAGATGAGAAGATCGCCAGTGGAGCGTCCCTGACGGAACCCATACTGACGATCAGAAAGAAGGTTGTGACAGGAAAGATGGCTTAAGATTTTTTTGTTAAGAATTGATTCGAAACTTTTCAGGCACAGGATGGTAAAGAAATTGGACGATAGTTAGAGGGTTGGGAATGGTCACCCTTCTTTGGAACTGGCTGAATGAGAGCATACTTCCAGCAAGAAGGAAAGGTACAAATTGATAGAGAAAGGCGAAAGAGTTTACCTAGGCAAGGTGTAAGCACAGAAGCACAGTTTTTAAGGACAACAGGAGGGACTCCATCAGGTCCATATGCCTTGTTAGTATTGAGGCAAGTGACGGCAGAAAATACATCAGCTGAAGACATTTTAATGTCAGTCATGAGGAAGTCAGAGGGGGGAAGTGATGGAGGAACAGCACCGGAATCGTCTAAGGTGAAATTGGAGGAGACAGTCTGAGCGAGATCTGCTTTATCATAGAAGAAATATCTACAGAGCCATCAGAGTAGAAAAGAGGAGGGAACGATGATGAGGTAAAGTTGTTAGAAAGGTCTTTGGCAAGGAGCCAGAAGGAGCGAGAAGAATTCGAGTTGGAGAGTTGAGAACTTTTAGCACGGATGAAATTACTTTTAGCAAAGTGAAAGAACAGACTAGGAAGGATTGGGGAAGGGGGGGGGAATATAAAAAAGATGCGATTCAGGGGTGGGTTGGTTCCGGTACCTTTGATAGGCCCTCTCCTTGTTGCGGACAGCATTAGAACAAGCGTGATTAAACCAAAGCTTTCTTGCATTAGTCAGAGCATATGAGAAAGGAATGTATGCTTCTATGCCCGAGAGAATAACCTCCGTAATGCGCATGGCACACTCAGATGGCTCCTGGCCACAGAAGCAATGGTCATTCCAAGGAAAATCAAAGAAGTACTGGCTGAGGGCCTCCCAATCTGCAGCTCCAAAGTGCCACAGGCGCTTCTTTGGAGGGTTCACAGGCTGTACTGGAGCAATAGGACAGGTTAAGGTAATAAGGTTATGATCGGAGGAGCCCAACGGAGAGAAAAGATTAACAGTGTAAGCAGAAGGATTAGTTGATAGGAAGAGGTCAAATATGTTGGAACTCTCTCCAAGGCGGTCAGAGATAAGGGTAGGGTGCTGTACAAGCTGCGCTAGGTCATTGAGGATAAAAAAGATGTAGGCTTGTTCACGAGGTGGATCAGTGAAAGGAGAGGAGAACCAAAGGTGGTGGTAAACATTGAAATTTCCTAGAATGGAGATTTCAGAGAAAGGAGAAATGGATAGAATGTGTTCCATCGTAGAAGTAAGACAGTCAGAGAATTTCTGATAGTCAGTAGAATTAGGAGATACGTAAACAGCACAGATATACTGAGTCAGAGAATGACAGAAGAGCCGAAGTCAGAGAGTAGAGAATTCAGAAGAATCAAGTTCAGGAACACGAGAGCAAGATCGTTGCGTACATATACGCAACAGGCACCTTTGGCTTTGAAATGAGAATAGAGGAAGTAGGAGGATACAGAAAAGGGTTTGCTGTCAGTTGCCTCAGACAGCTGAGTCTGAGAGAGGAAGAGAAGGTGAAGTTTAGAGAAAAGGTTGTGCTCAACAGAGCGAAAGTTAGAGGAAAGGCCGCGAATGCTAAAGAAAAGGAGAAGGAGTGAGTCAGACAGTGGTTCCAGCCAGCTTCTAGAGTCATCACCGGGAAAGGGGCAGATGGTGGAGGCATTTATGCCCACCCCCCCGCCCCCGTCTGGGGGCTCCGAGGCTATGTTATTTGACGCCATTTTCTTTGAATTTTGAAAAGGGAGTGTAGTGTGTAGAGCGAATGGTGTTGATAGTTTGAGAAACTAGTACTGAAGAGCATTCTGGCCTACTCTCTGTGTTACTGAGACTGAAAAATTTCAACAAAGGGAGACGGTCAGGAACTAGTCCTGAGGGGTGATGAAAATGCTGATGCATGGGGGAGAGATAGTAATAGAATGGATGTGGAAGCTGTGTAGATTGGCCTGGGAGGAAGGTAGAGTCCCGGAGGATTGGAAGTCAGGTATAATTATTCCCCTGTACAAAGGAAAAGGGGAAAAAGAAGTGTGTGGTAATCATCGAGGCATTTGCCTTCTTAGTGTAATAGGAAAAGTATATGGTAGGATACATATTGACAGAGTTATGGAATAACAGACGAATTAGTTTGTGAAGAACAGGGAGGTTTTAGGAAGGAAAGGGGTTGTGTAGAACAGATATTCATTCTTAGATCCGTAGTGGAAAAGTTTCTAGAGAAGGGAAAGAAGTTGTATGCAGCCTTCATGGATTAGATTTGGAGAAAGCATATGACAGGGTGGATAGACAAGGATTGTCGAAAGTATTAAGAATATATGGAGTAGATGGGAAGTTGTTGAAGGCAGTGAAGAGTATGTATTAGGGTGCTAAGGCCGCAGTGCGTGTGAATGGCAAACTGAGTGAATTTTTCCATTTGAAGGTTGGATTGAAACAAGGATGTGTCATGTCTCCATGGTTGTTCAATCTGCATATGGATGGAGTTATAAAAGTGATACAAGGTCAGCCAGTGGACGTTGGAGCGGCCCTAGTGAGAGAGGGCAGTGTTTGGAAACTCCCTGTACTGTTGTTTGCAGATGATACTGTGTTGTTGAGTGAAGGCGAAGGGGAGCTGCAAGGCTTGGTAGATGAGTTGGGGAGAGTGTGTAAGAAGCGGAATCTAAAGGTGAGTGTATGGAAGAGTAAAGTGATGGTCTTCGAGAGAAGTGAAGTCAGTGAATGTACAGTGAGAGTGGATGGGGAGGATATAGAAAATGTGAGTCCATTTAAGTACTTGGGTAGTGTGATGAGTAAGGATGGAAGTCTTGAGGGTGAAGTGCTTGAAAGGGTGCAGCAGGGAAGGAAAGTTGCTGGTTCCTTGAAAGCAGTGATAAGAAACAGTGAAGTGAGCTTGGAAGCGAAAAAGTTGCTGCATGACAGTATTGTGATACCACCTCTAACATATGGAAGTGAAGCTTGGACTCTGTTGGAGGGAGAGAAGTCAAGAGTGAGAGCAGTGGAAATGAGTTATTTGAGAGGAGCATGTGGAGTCACATGGAGAGACAGACTAACAAGTGAGGAAGTGAAGGAGCGTTTGGTGTAGATGTGGACGTGATAGGAAGCGTTAGGAGAAACACGTGAAGGTGGTTTGGGTACTTGGAAAGGGTGGAGAGTGAAAGACTGACGAGGAGAGTGTATGTGAGTGAGGTAGAGGGGGGGGGGGAGAGGGAGGGGGGGGCCGAGGATGAGCTGGAGGGATGGAGTGGAGAGGTATATAAGAGAGGGGGGGTGTGAGCTGGGAGCAGGGCAGTGAAATGGCGGTGGACAGACTGACATGGAGGCAATTTGTTTGTGGCCACCTCGTGCAGGATTGAGGCGTCTGGCAATAGATAGATAGATAAGGTCCTATAGTAAGTTCCTTGGATGCAGCAGGATCACCAACATCCAGGACTGAAGTGCTGGGGACATAGGTGTTCAGAGGGGAGTGTGTGCGGTGGCATACTGCAGCGGGGAAAGCACTGGGTTAGGTAGTAGTTTGTGCTGAGGGATCATGCTTGATTTTGGCTTTGCGTTTGCCGTTGCTTATAACCCTAATGTTGCCGGCTATGAATGATATAATACTGACACTGTACAAAGAGGACAGAGGATAACTCAGTATGCAACACTATAATAATGATCGGGGTAGAGAAGGCACACTACCTCAGCTCCCAACAAGGGCAGAGCTAAGACTGTCTGCAATTTGTTCCACTATTTTACTATACCTTTCCTTAAAAGAGTTTATTTTCTTTTATAGTTATATAAGAAAATGAGTACTTTAACGGTAACTACATTTTGGGGGGAACTAAACGTTTAACTTAAAGGAAAAGCTCTAATAGTGTATTCTGTTTCCTGACCTCATGACCGTACACACACCGAGTGTCACTGCTAAAGTTAGGAATACAGTTTTTAAAATTCTTTAAGGAGACTTATTGATAGATTGTACGTGACACGATTATGCATTTTTACTTCAGATTTAACTTACTACATTGATATTCGTCAGTTTTGGAAAATACTTTCACAATGATGGGGCAAGAAACAATTTCCCTGAAACCTTTTCCGTACTATGTCACATTTTGTTTCTTTAACATTGCTACCTTACAGATGAGGATATAAATTAGACAGTGGATTGAAGCTCTGCTTTGCTTAATTCCTATTCTCAGAAGGGATACATATTGTATATTGCTAGTGCTGATTGGTTTTAATTAGACTGCACTTACTATTCTTCTGTGACCTTACGAAATGGAAATCAGTGTAAAAACTACCTTAAAATTACCTCCCAGAATCATGTCGGTACCGGTATCAATTTAATGTAACTTAATTGTCAAACTATCCATCTTCGAACGGCAATTTTAGGGTTGTAGTGGAATTTTTGTGTTCTTGTTGCTTTAACCCGTCTAGTCCCGACCGGTGTTTCACCCAGCATACCCCCAGGTCCCGGCCGATTTTCGACTTTTTGTTTTTTGGCTTAACCCCTACACCGCGGGGTTGTCGGAGGCACACCGGGCCATTCCCGGGTGGATATTCGCGCTCCAACTGACTTTTTAAAAATATTTGCCAAAAATCAGTTATTAGTCCTAGAATATTCTAATTAAGTATGCAAATGGCATACACGTTCAGCTTTCTCCTGGGATGTTTTTTTTTTAGCACTCGTTGAATACCGTAGGACTTGTGGAGACTTCTGAAGTTGGGTAAATAAGTCTCCACTTTACACTTCCCTGCATCCCCTAATCTGAATACCACTGCCAGATATTATCACTAGAAACTCTATTCAATGATTTCCGAGTAGTTTGGAATCCATACTAAAAAAAAAAAACACTGTAAAAGCAATGTAAAATGCGAGCGCGTATGAGCCTCCCACTCGCGCTAATTCGCCGCTGGTATTCTGTCATTTCTTACTCATATGCACACTCACACTTCATTATTTCTAGAACTTTATTACACTTATATATATCTACAGTCCTTTACCGCTTCCCACACGATGTTTAGTAGGGGCAGAGGTCATAGGGGCCTTTATAATAGGCGCAAAAGCGGCAGAAATGGAGAAGCGTCATTTCGCCGCGAACTGACCGTATCTCTGTAGCCAAGAGTTGAAAATGTCAGCTGCTAATGTATATGCTAAGAAATAAATCGTAGAAAATCTAGACAATACATAATAAATTATGTAGTTCCAGGTGAATATAAATATCACTCGGGCTTCTCCCTTCCTTTCTTATATACATTTATATTACGAGAGTAGCTCATACGGCATATTTCACGGGGAAAACAAGCAGGGGAAATTAGCGAACGAGTGCAGGTTGGATGTTGCCAAGTGATAATTAGCCAATTCCATGTGTA
>JAGKTI010003794.1:3569-34684 GCA_018397915.1 Birgus latro
TAAGGGGAGGCTTTGTGTTACTAGTGATTTCAGGACAAGAGCTTCATTCCCGTAGACTTTATTGACCAGCAAACCTCACACCACACCACACCACATCACAGTCACCCTACCACATCACAGTCACCCTCCCACACCACACCACATCACAGCCACCCGCCCACACCACACCACATCACAGTCACCCTCCCACACCACATCACAGTCACCCTCCCACACCACACCACATCACAGTCACCCTCCCACACCACACCACATCACAGCCACCTTCCCACACCACACCACATCACAGCCACCCCCACACCACATCACAGTCACCCTCCCACACCACACCACATCACAGTCACCCTCCCACACCACACCACACCACACACAATCACCCTCCCACACCACGCCACACCACACAAAATCACCCTCCCACACCACGCCACACCACACAAAATCACCCTCCCACACCACGCCACACCACACAAAATCACGCTACCACACCACGCCACACCACACCAAGGGCAGTAGCGGAAGGGTCCTGAAGCTTTGGCATGTAATAATTTTGTATTTATTCGCGTCAAACCTCCAGCAGGCGAATGTATTAATCTTGAGGGAGATACTGTGTAGTAAAAGCTTTAATGGAGGCAGTATGTATTCACGCAGGTTTGAAACAAATAATCTAAGCAGAATTTTGTTGTCCAAAGATAGGGTCCTACCAGAAATAAAATAGATCCAAAAAGGTACCAAAAATAAAGATACCATAAAATAAAATTAATACCAAAGATAAAGCGAGACTCGGGTGAAGATACTTGATTTATTGAGCCGAAAAGTGCATGGATTTTATTTGTTTTTCCTTCATCTCTTTATCTGGGGGAGAACAAGTGTGAATTCTGAGCTGGCTCTGGCGTGAGGGAGTGCAAAAGGAATGTGCTGAGCGTGAAAGAAGCCTGACGTGGCCACAACAGATTTCCTGACAACAGATTAATACAGTGAATTCCCACAACTACATCATACAACCAGCAAATACAGTTAAGACATACATCACAGTTCCAGTTGAAAGGGTTAATCATCTTCCCAAAACCACATCATACAACCAGCAATACAATAAGATACGCATTACAGTTACATTTGAAAGGGTTAATCATCTTCCCACAACTACATCATACATCCAGCAGTACAATAAGGCACATACAGTACATTACAATTCCCGTTGAAAGGGTTAATTATCTCCCCACAGCTACATCACACAACCAGCTACCGTATACAATAAGACATGCATTTCACTTCCGGTTGAACAGGTTAATTAATCTCTTCCCTGGAAAGCACCAAAATATTGCTGTGCCTGAAATTTACTTGGGCAAACTCAAAATTAAATCCCTCTTGTAGCTAAAAAAAAAAAAAAAAATATAGTACGATCCTAATCATGAAGAAGTGTGGAAAGGATAGAATCAGTCTTTTTCTGCCACTGGGCCCCGGAATAAACCGCAAAAGGACGAGGATCAGAGCCAGGTTAAGGTGAAAGAACTGTAGATTTGATACCATATTTAACCCTTTCAATGCGATGACTTCTCCCAATTTTTCAACCTCCAGACGATTGATTCAGTTTAGGATAGAGCCCAAAATGCGTTTATTTTTAACAAGATAAACAGAGGAAGGGGGGAAAAAAATCCATGCACCAGATTACAGGTGTCCTCCATTCATTAGGAAAATCTGTAACAGTTGGACATGAACTGCTGTATACCCTCTATGCTTTAACATGACCTAAATTTGCCATCCTTTCAACTTGAGTGCTGAGCTGCAACAAGACACGCTAGAATATGGTGCGAGTCACAGAGAAGTGCTGTGGAAAGGATGTAGAGCAGTAGTCCTATTCTGCCCCTGAGCTACGGCAAAAGGACGGGAGTTTACACCAAGCAACGGTTTCCAACATGTACACATCCCACACCGTTCTGGCCGAATCAAATCGTCTGGTGGCAGCAAGAGATTAAGAGGAGAAAGTGTCACCGAGTTCGGGGGTTTATATGGATAGGTGCAGTAGTTGTCTTTTGTGTATTTGTTTTGAAGTAGAAATGAGTCTCCATGGTTACTAGTCTTTTCAGTCATCCAGTCTAGTCACACTTGGCTGAAAAGGGTTAGAGATTTCTGTTAAGTTAGAGTAAATGTAGAAGTGAGTCTCCTTGGTCAACAGTCATTTCAGTCATCCAGTTTATTGACATGGGTTTGGAGGATCTCTGTCAGGTTATAATAAATTCGCTATAGTGACATTTGAGGGGGAAATATTGTACATTCGCTACGTAATATCAGCACCAGACTTCGGAAATATATAGGCAACATAAAAATAACCCATATATTTCTATTTAGTTCCAGGGACGATAGATTTCTTATAGTTTAAAAGATAGGATATGTATCTTAAAATTCAAAATCTTTCAAATACAAAACGACCATTAGCTTGCATTGCCCACGATACAAAAGCCCCAGAAATACAAAAATAAATACATAAAAAAAGCTTTTGTTTTGCCGTAATGCAGTGCGAGGCGTATCAGCATAATTAACTCTACACCTGTTGGCAAAAATCGAGGTTTAAATTTGCTGATATTACTGCCTATCACGTTAATGTAAGTCTGGCGGATAGGTTTGGCGGGATGGATGGGTGACAGGTTGGTGTGAAGGGTACTATCCTCGTCAATTAAGCCAGCCCTCTGACACCTTTTCCTAACCGATTTAATTTGATATTTCTTTCAGTATAAGGAAGAAGGAATCAAAGGCCAGAAGTCCACATGATTGTTCCTTATTTTGTATTGTATAAATCCTTCTAATATCGCCATACTCAGCAAAAAAAAAAAAAAAAAAAATAACGTGCAAAAGGATTGTAACCAGCCACATCCAAAAATAAATTGCAAAGGAAGAAGTGTTAGGGAGCTTAATCAGCAAGTATACTCACCGTAGACTGAAGGGTTTAATGGAGCCTAGTTGTACAAATGTCCTTCAGCTCCTTCCCTACCGTCTGCGAGAGGATGGTGGGCTGCAGGGGAGGCAGAAGCAGCCAGCAGTTCGTCAGGTTCACTTTTGGATGAGCCTGGGGTTGCAAGAACAAGAGCCTGCATTGGTGTTGTTTGAATGTGATGTTACATGAAGCACATTTCAGTGTGACTTATTTTCTGCATGCCTGAGCTGGGACTGCAGCTTTTGCCAACTCACGGGTCACAGGTTCAGCCTTCGGTTCCTCACCCCATCATTGTGTGGAAAAATGAGGCCTGGATTTTTTTCCCCATTGTTACTATTACTTGTTAGTCATTTTTCTTCTTTTTTTGCCACCTCAAGACCGTTCTTCAACCTTAGAAGGCCTCTAAAATAATAGGTTGATGACTAGCTTATCCCTCCAGTTAGAGAAAATAGATCCTAAACAGTAAAATCATGAGTGTAAGAATATATAATGTATAAAATATATAATTATAAGCTATACGGTATATGTAACTGTGTGTGTAGGAATTTCTGTATATTACTGGATTCGTGTAAGATTGTAATGCAGGCTTCAATTTCAGGATGTGAGTCAGCAGCGGCGGGCGTCGAGGGCGATCACGTGAGAGAACGAGAAAGGAAACAGAAAATAGAGAAGAAAAACGGCCAGACAGACAGACAGTGCTTCTTTCCTCCTCTCAGTTATTCTAAGATAAGTTTTGTTTTTATGTGTATTAGTGTTTTGTATGTTCATTTGTGTTTGTGTTGAATATTATGGTGTACGGAGAGTGATATATTAATAAAAGATTGTGTAGAAGTGAACTTGATGAGGTAATGAGGAGAGTAAGGGTATTAATGAGATGGAAGGATACAGGAGAGTCAGTAGATGCAAAATTAGATGGAATAAAGAAGGGGAGGCTGTGAACAGAGCAGAAAGATGCCGTTACGGAGTTTGTTGGAGTAAAGTGTAGGGAAAGATGAAGAGAGAGTGTGAAACAAAATAAAGGATTATGGAGTATAAAGGCGTGAGTCGATTGAGGAGCAGGAGATGCAGGCTGAGGATGAGATTGAGGGATAGGATTGAGACAAAGAGAACATGGAAACAAAACTTGTGGGAGAAGGACTAGGGGAAGGCCAAGAATGAGGTGAAAGACTGGGGGAAGGTCAAGAACAAGGTGAAGGATTAGGGGAAGGCCAAGAACAAGGTGAAGGATTAGGGGAAGGCCAAGAACAAGGTGAAGGATTAGGGGAAGGCCAAGAACAAGGTGAAGGATTAGGGGAAGGCCAAGAACAAGGTGAAGGAGGATTAGGGGAAGACCAAGAATAAAGTGAAGGAGGAGTAGGGGAAGGCAGTGAATAAGGTGAACAGATGTAAGTGTAGAGTACATAAGGGTGGGCGGCTTGGACTAGAGAGAGAGTGGAAATCTTGAAGCTTTTGGCAGTAGATGCAGTTACCATAGTCTAGTATGCCTGGTATTATAAGCGCAGACTTAGGCCTGAGGTAGAGGCAGGATTCCCGGGTCTTGAATGATGCGTGAGTGAGTGTCTGGCCCATGTCTCTGAATGTCGTTGATAGTTCTCCCTTCATCATTCTTTTTTATTCCTTGCTATCTGGACTCTGCTTCACCCCAGCCTTACGTAGGAAAAAGAGGTCAGGATGATGATGATGATTGATTTATTGATTGATTTTTAGCGTTTGTCGGACATTACTTAGTCATTTGGAGAGAGGGACAGGGGGAGGGGAGTAGAGAGGGAGAGGGGGGGGGGGGGAAGTATAGGGACAAGGGGGGAGGGTGTAATGAGAATAGATTGACTTTTTTTTCGTGACGGAACGGGTCCACTGTACTTTTAATTGACACCCCGGAGTACCTTTTAAGTGATGCAAAGTATATCAGTATTAAAGATATATAATTTGTATGCAAGATAAGGTGTAGTAATCAAAATAAATCACAAAGGAAGGTGTGCAACGAAATTATAACAGCCATACGGCTCTTGAAGATAATTTCTCCTAGCGATGGCCGAAGGCGGTTGTAGATAAATAACTTCAGAGAAGGTTTAAATAAAATTTGGAGTGATCTTAGTTTTTATTGTCTTCAAGGGAAGATCAATATTAACTTAGTGTATGCTAGATAACTCTAGGGGCTCTCTTCTCCCCACTGCTTGCTTAGTGTGTTGCCCCTCTGCCGTCTCTCGTCAATATGCATCTCCCTTTCCCTCTGTTGTAAGGAAAGCCTCGTCACGTGTACTAAGCATGCCCCGGAACCTTCTAGAACACTGTATGTCAGTATGTATGTGTCAGTAGCATTGTACAGCAATCAATTATATTATGAATGTCATGTATAACACTTGCTATAGTAATATTACACAACATGTATAGGTTTCATAATCGTAGCGAATGCAGTCATGCTGTGGTCGATGATAGTGATAGTGTACCTTGCAACTGCCTCTCGGAGACAATAGCTTTGTTCGTTGCTTCACACACATAAACATACAGGCATATATAATAACAGTTGCACCTTCTTTTATTTGTTGGTATGTGATCGTAATTTATTTTTGCATTAATTTTATTTTCATTCTTTTTTTTTCAGCGGTGTCCGAGGTTGTATAATTGATGGCTAATCGTTGAGACTTTTTTTTGTAACACTAAGTATTATGTGACTATAAAACCACTTATTCTGTTATTTTATAAAGAAATGTTTACATTATATACAAGATTAACTATATACATTCACTTGTTCCTTTTGTATCTGTGCTGGGTAGTGCATGAGTCAGCATTGTGTGATCTTTAGCATCAGTTGTATGAAAGAGGATGTCCATTTTTGCTAACTTCATTCGTTATTGTCATTTTGTTTGTTTATTTTCTTTTCCTTGTAATTTAATTTGTCTGGTCACAATAGATAGCTTTGGTTAATAACTGTTTGTTAATTTTCTGTTAATCGTTTACTGGGTTAATGTGATGGTCTGTTTAGTTCTAATAATGAAACACGTGTTTTATGTATGTACAGGGTGTCCATAAAGTCTCTCTACAATTTAAAAATATTACAAAGGCAATTGATGAGATACATTAATCAGATTTGTTCTGTGTACTCAGTGGTTATCAAAGTTTTTAATCACTTTGCATTTGTGTATTTCAGGTACCCTGTTGATGAAAGATGTTAGGTACTGTTAAATGGACCCCTTTGTAAAGAGACTGTATTGACACCCTGTATAAATGTAGCACTCGTTGGGAGTATATTAATGGTATAGTAAATGAATGAATATATACAGTATATAAATGTTATTGTTGGTACAAGCACTTATTGATTGAGATAATGTAGTTAATTGAAGTAGGCATTTAATGTAAGTTGTAACTATAAAGTACGTGTTATTTGTTTGTGCAGAAGAATTTGTCTATCACTGTGTATTGTATACATGAAGTAACTGTGTAACTTACTAAATTTTTATCGTGGTGGGAATGGTGAGTAGTTGTGGTGTATGTGGTGAATTGCTGCTGTCAGGCACGGGCTGGCTGACACAGTGTTGTGGTAGTTCTTGGCTCCACAGCAGAACCTTAGGTCAGCGACTTCTCATTCCGGCAGCCGTGGTGGGGAACTGAGTAACGATGAGTAAAATGAGTGGTGAGTGAGAGCTCCGGTGTGCTGCCTCGTCTTGACCCTCTCAGCTCTGCGTTAGTGTGGTGGTTTGGGACGTAGGGTGGTTGGGGATTAAGTAGGGTTTTATGGGGGTTTGTCTAGTTGTGGGGTGGAAGTTGTACTCGCCCTTTTCGCTTACGTGGGGTAGGTTGGGGTTGGAGAGAGGATGGGGTTTATGTAAGTTGTGGGGTTGAGTCAGTTGGTTTATTTGCTTGTTGCGTTACAGTCTTGATAATCGTAGTTCACTGGGCCGTCGTAAAAATTGGAGGATTGTTTGTCTTGTATCTTGGTAATCTAGAATCAACTGTAGAAATGAAGCTGATCTTGGTTACCGTATCGTCCTGCTTATGACGTTCACTGTAGAAATGTAGGCGTGGTACGTGAGTCCTCTCGCTACTTCATTTGGTTGTTTCTTCCTCACTCGTAACTCGTTCTTCTTGCCGTGTACTCGCTTGTTCTTGTAGAATTGTAGTTTCTTGAGTTGCTTGTAGAGACGTGATTAGGGACAAAAGTAAATTGCGTATAAACTTGTTATAGAATTGTAGTTTCTTGAGTTGCATGTAGAGACGTGATTAGGGACAAAAGTAAGTTGTGTATAAACTTGTTACTTCAATTGTAGCTTTGCTTCTTTATCAGTTTTGATAATGTAAACTCGTAGACTTATTGATTTGTAGGCTTATAGGCTCGTAGACTTGTTGGCTGGTAGGCGTTGGTTCGTACTTTATTGTAGTTTACCAAGTGTTGTAGTGTACCGTTGTAGCGGTTTAGGAGATAAGCATTGGCTGAGCCTTGTATAAATTCGTGAGGCGTAGTCGGCTCGTACTTACCGCTGTAGCCAATGTAAGTGATGGGCTCGTAGTTGCCGCTGCATACCAATCTCGTAGCGTGGCCGAAGGCGGTTGTAGATAAATAACTTCAGGGAAGATTTGAATATAATTTGGAGTGATCTTAGTTTTTATTGTCTTCAAGGGAAGATCAAAATTAACTTAGTGTATGCTGGATAACTCTAGGGGCTCTCTTCTCCCCACTGCTTGCTTAGTGTGTTGCCCCTCTGCCGTCTCTCGTCAATATGCATCTCCTCCCTTTCCCTCTGTTGTAAGGAAAGCCTCGTCACGTGTACTAAGCCTGCCCCGGAACCTTCTAGAACACTGTATGTGTGTGTCTATATGTATGTGTCAGCTTCCCACGGTAGAAAAGTGTAAAGTCTGTTACTTCCTGGGCTGGTCAGGTAACACCTTGCAATATCCACTTTCTTATCTCTCTCTCTCGCCTCCTATAATATACAAGTTATATATGCTAGAGTTTGCTAATATTTAGAGTTACGACAAATTAACTGCTCTGGCCTTACATAATAATCGTAAATGAAGTTACCAGGTTCCTTATTGGTTTATGGTAGTTTTATGGATACACTGAGAGGCAATAAAAGATACGCCATTGGAATATTAGTCTTTATTTGTGTGATGGATACTTTGCGAAGCTTGAAATACTTGGTTGTAATTGTAATAGTAAGCTTTTCAATCATTTACGTGTTGTTGACATTATTGGACAGCTTCACTCAGCTGCCTGTTTTCCCACTTACAACGAGCCTACGATGGCGTAAATTTTCCCTTATTCTTAGTACGGAGCAGATGATTATAATTATGTCGCTTAGGATGAACACTGAACAGGTTAATAAAGGCTCGGTGTTAACTGTGTTGGACATTAGCTGCAAACGCTGGCATTATTACATCAATAATTCATGTGGCTGCATTAAGTATTTGGCTGTTCTTCACTACAGACTCCATTGTCGTAAGGTTTCTGAAGTAGCAGTATAAAATAGGTAACAGTGTTGCTTAGAAAGAGTAGATAATATAACTAAGCTACTTTATGACCTTACATGACCAGGAATACATCTAAACAGTGATTGCTACAGGTGATTCGTTGAGTTTTATGGCGTTTGGCACTTTTCATCAGATAACACACTTTCATGGTAACCTGAAACTTTGTAGGTGTTTTCGTTATTCTCATTATAGATTGTATGGTACTATATTTTATGTATACTTTTTAAAACTAAATATTTTTACCTTACCCCATCTTTTAATTGGGAAAACGAGCTCAGAGTAATGATGATGGTGGTGGTTGTTCTGTTTCATATTTGTGTAGTGTATAGTCAATTTTTTATATACTTTTTATAGCTAAATCTTATATTTTCGGTTTCATTATTCTAATTTTAGTGTATGCGGTAGTTTGTATACTTTTTGGAACCATCTTTAACCTCTTTCCTCTGCTTCCCACAGACTGGGAGGACCAGCCCCATACAGGCCCCACAAGTCTCCTCTCCCTCCCCCTATCCTCATCTAGATAGCCCGTCCTCCATTCCCTGAGACCCTTTCTTGTGAAGGACGGAGTTCACAAGCAAGGTGCTCAGGCATGGATGACGGGTGGCTTCTTCCTCATTGGCACAGGGAGGGAGCGGTCTGATTACTAGCCATCCCATGTCTACAAGTCCATCCATCGAAGTAGTCATCAAGAGCGCCACACATTGAAGAATACAGCAACTAGACTCACGTATCCATCGAAGAATACATCAGCAATCCCATCCATTGAAAAATGCAGCAACTCCCACAATCGCATACATTGAGGGATACACCAGCATCTCCATTCATCGAAAAATACATCAAGAGTTCCATCCGTCGAAAAATACAACGCTCCACACCACTCTACATTAAAGAATACATCAGCTCACATCCACCATGGAATTCAGCAGCTAACCATGCACTATCTACAGTACTAGCCATACCCATATCAGCACCTCCATCCAACGATGACTCGATCAGCTGCTCGTGTAAAGGAACGAAGCCTGTAAGGATGTCTACTGAAGAAGAGCGGGAGATTACAAACAAAGACGAGTACTAGAATTAGGACTGTGTGGAAGGCGATCACCCTGAGGAGCAAAGATAAGGACAGTGTTTGTGTTTAATATACTCTTTCGCTGTAACTTGACCTAATATTGTCATCTTTCCATTATATATTATCAGTTGTAACAATAGGTTGACACTAGAATATGATGCTAGTCACGAAGAAAAGCTATGGGAAGGGTACAGAGCCGTATTATTATCTTACTGTGCCCTTGTGTTACGCATATGAAGCCATATAATGATGAAAGGTTGGGTCAAATTATGGTGAAAGAACTGTATTTGGAAGAACATAAGTAGCTGTTGGTATTAATTTAGCATTAAGTTTGTGGGTTAAAGTAGTTGTCATATAGAATCTACGTAGTGTCAGCAGTTCTTGCATAACGATTATAGATGTAATTGATGTAGATATATATCAGAACTTAGTAGTAATTTATTTAAAAAAAAAAAAAGAAGATATCGTCGAGTACGTATTTAGATGTTATAGAACAGCGGTTCTCAGCTTTTTTTCTCTTTTTCTTTGTCAACATTGGTCGCATATCTCCAGACCCATAGATGCCATTACGTATATACTTCAGTGATGAGGATGAGAATCGTATACTCTTTTCACTCTAATCTGGCCTCAAATTGCCATCTCTCCATCTTGACGGCTGAGCTGTAACAACAACTCTAGAATATGGTGTTAGTCACGAAGAAATGCTGTAAAAAGGATGTAGGAGTGAACTGTCTTTTTCTGCCATTGAGCTGCATGAAACAGGGTATAAAGGACAAAACTTGTGCCAAGTTAATGTAAACAGAGGATAGTCACAAACTTGACCCTAATTTGTGTAAGACGGCAAAAATTCATATATTCTGTGCTTTACCAAAGAGGAATTAGAAATAAATGTTGGCTGAGAATTTAATAATGTTATATACTTGTAGTGATCCGCAGTAATATAGATTAGGTCACATCCATTTTTCGACGACAATAGTCTGTAAATCCTAAGCACTTATGAGCCATTTCGTTTTTTATTCTCTGATTTTGATCACTGATGCCAATGAATGGTCCTGTCATGCAGTAGTTTTCAAATTTAATGAGAATTCTTGATTCTGTGACAAAAGAATATTCGCTTTCTTTATGACTTAGCAGTTAACCTGTCATCAGCCTTATATTTACCTCCGTTGTAGGAGGTTATGTGTTCACCTATGTTTGTCTGCCGGTTTGTCCAGACAATATCTTCAAAAGTTCTCAATGAATTTCAATGAAATTTTGTGGAAGGGTGGGCCATGGATCAAGGAATAAGCCATTAAATTTGGGGGCGGATCTGGATCCGGAGTGTCCCTCACAATATCTCCAGAAGTTGTCAATGAATTGTAATGAAATTTTGTGGAAGGGTGGGTCATTAACCAAGAAAGAATTGTTTAAATTTTAGGGCGGATCCGAATCCGGATCCTTGTGATTGTATTGGTGGAGGTATGTGCTCTGTGAGTGTTTTCAAGTCTTTTTATAAACCTGCCATGTGTCACCGCTTTTTAAGGTCTAGATATGTACCCACATTAGTCTACACTTCACCACTTACTCCTCAGGAGTATACATATCTTAGTCTGAGAACCTCTGTTAAGTAGTAACATGATACGTGTGTGTGGAAATACTAGTGGAAGCATTGTAGTTATACTGTAGATATACAGATGGTTGTGGTAGGTGGTGGCGACCATCATCCACTCACTTGATGTAGGGCTGACTACTACTTCCTTTACCTTTATCATTCTTTTTCTGTATCTGCCCTCCTTCTCTCTATTTCTCCCATCCTTCCTGCTGCTTTTCATTACTTTTCCCTTCACATTAGGTGGCTCTGCACTGAGTGACAAGCCTAATGGTTTCCTGTAACACAGGAAACCATTTACAACGCTGGGTGGTAACCATATAACCAAGTAATGGGGTGATGTGGAACCTACTGTGATGCTCCTGTTAACTGGGTGGAGAGACCCAAATGTAGTGTCCATCCACGAGCCAAACCTTCACACTCTTCCCCGCGCGTCATTGTGGTGAGGCGCTTTCTACTACAAGGGAACATCAGGTCACTGCAAAGGACAGCTCTGTAAGAGCAGTTGCTTACCTGTGGTTAATGGATCTGCTCGGCTAGACCGACCGAGGTTATGCAGCAAAAACAAGAGTACTTAAATTAGTAATGTAACTGTAGTACTGAAGCATTATACTGTAGATATGTATAGTAGTATTGGTGGTACGGTAATTGAATTGTATATTTATTTGACTGTAGTAGTATTTCGTGTAACAGAAGCTTCCAAAGTACTTTTTACCCTTGGCATAATGTTTGCAGATGACTTGGAAGTGCTGATGTACAGTCGCCAGCAGAAGTTCTTTTCCGTATCTAGCAATAAAAGTATCATGCATTTCCTGTGTGTATAAAGAATAATTGTACAGAATTTTACTGAGGTATTGATGTTAGTAACCGTATGTTGGACCGAAAGTTTAGCTCATAGTTCAGTTTCGGCGTTGACACATGAAAAAATGCATGACAGAACGGAATGAGACTTGCAGATGACTGTACATTGTGAGAATATAATGTAGCTGAGGAAATGCTAACCAGTATCCCATTTATTATTATTATTATTATTATTATTACTACTATTTTTACGTGGATGTAGGCTACTTATCCATTCATGCTGATGCCAGACGATTTACTTTAGCTAAGGGAAGATCTGGCCTCGAAAGGTGTTAATTACTCTTAACTCTATTCAGCAGATGATTTTGTTGAGCTGAGCAAAATCCTTTCTATTAATAGCCCGTAGTAAGAGGATATTTTCAGTTTTATTCGTACAATCTCCAGACGATTACATTCAGCATGGGAAAGACACTTGGGAAGTTAGAGATACGTTTATGTTGAACCGTTGACCATGCAACTGTAGTGTTTTATTTCTTTATTTTTTTACTTGATGGTAGCCCTCCATATTTGATTTTGAATTTCCCAACTCAGTTTCCATGCAGGACTTCATCTCATTTCTTTCTCGATCTGCTTATGTATTCCTTCCTCCACATTGATAATCTATGATTTGCCTCATCCAGTCTTCCATCCCCCTTTTCTCAGCATGTTCACACCATCCAAATTTGTTGGTTCGTATCAACTCTTTAATGCTTCTTATCTCTCTCACAATACACTATTTTCAGTTGTTATTCAATGATGCTCTATTCATGCTTCTCATCATTCTCGTTTTTGTTTGTTCCAGTTTGTTTGGATCTTCTCTAGTTGGCCAAGTCTCCCTGCCACACAGCATAACACTTTTCACACTTCCAGCACAACTCTTCTCACAATTTCTGTCAGACTGTGTGTATCTTTTCTCATACAGCGTAACACTTCACACTTTCTGTAAATACCCTAGTATGAGAAGAGACCGCCTTCATAATCAGAAGTAACAGTTCCTTAAACCTCATCCATCCACATCTCGTTCTAGCTGTGGATCTAACCTCTACTCCTCCCGCACTCAGGATGCCCTCTAGGTCACAAAACTTCTTTAGCGTATTACCAGTGGCTCTTTCCCTAGTCAACAATTTACTTTCTCCACAGCCCTGATACCCGTACATAATGCATAACAGTCATTTTTCATATCATGCAGTCTGTCTCTAGCACCACTCCATCTCTTCTGGACCAACATTTTTTACATCTTGTAGTTTACCTCCAACACCACAGCATCTCTTGTGGAGTTGACTATTACAGGTTGTACACAATATAATTTCTCCCAGCCTTATTTTTACACAAAGCACAATGACATGCTCCGTGACATTATACCGCCCCACTTCTTTGCTGACCATGACCTTTGTTTAACTAGTTATTTCAGTCCCTTTTCACCCATCCCCTTTCCACCTCTCGAACTTCTCTTTGGCTTCATACACTCATCAGCCAGAACTAAGTCCAGTATATTAAAGCTCCCAAAGTTGCCCACCCCTGAACCTTAAATAGTGCCTCAAGTGCAAAATGAACAGCAATGGACTCAGCACTCCTACGCTTACCTTGAATACCTCACTTAACTCTACACTTACTCTCCGTGTTACCTGCCCCTTCGCACAGTTTCTTCACTAACTAACACGTAGGTTTCCCATATCCAATTTTATGACTACATTCAGAACTATGATATGCCTTTTCCAAATCCACAAGTACATTACATAGTTTTTTCTGTTCTTTTTGAAGTATTTCTCTTGCAGCTGTTGTCCCTCTTCCTCTTCCTGGCCTAACGCCAAAGTACATTTCTATAATACGTTAGAGTATCTATTATATACTCGTCTCTGTAACCGTATTGTAGATATACCCTTGAGAATTTTTTTACTGTAGGGTGACGGGATGAAACTGAAATGTTCGTCATTTTGATATAATTTTTCTGTCCGCCAGAACTTTTTAATCTATTTTAAACCACTTAAACTGTGAAGTGCACTGGCTGTACTTATAATTCAAGATGATGTTGATTCCCCTTGTAAAAATTTGGTTACCATTCTGACTTGTGGAATGGCTTTAAGTTTGACCTTTCCTAATGACTTCATGCAGGTTAGGTTTGGTGAGGAGCTGTTGTGTTACTTGAGAGGTGTAAAGACTGCAACACTGAAACAGGGATTAATGTAATATGGTAGGTGTTACTTGTGAGTTGCAGAGAATGCTGAAATGCTACTGTGGCTTGAACTGCATGGATTATCAGGAAGATGCTATTAGTTTTGCCATTCAGAGGAAGGAACAACGAATTTGTAAATGTGGTAGTGTTATGCTTACTGTATTAAAGTAAGATACTTCAATTTAAAAGGGGAAATTACGTTATAGACAGTTTTCATTTAATGTATGAAGTATTGTAATAGTCCTCGTACATAGATTTTATATATATATTTTAAAGGAACAAGTTGGATATCCTGCTGTTGATGAAACGCTGAGTCAGTCCCATATAGTTTTAAGTTGATTTGTAATTGTGATTTCGTCTTATTAAATTTCTAAACAGTATTAAAAAACTGGTTTATGATTTTTCCCAAATAATTATTTTACTTAAGAAGCATAATGTCTCAAAACCACATCAGTACATAAAGTAAGGTAAAGTAATAAAAATTAATCTGCCATTGAAACTAATTACAGATTTTGTTGGATATGAGGACTTGTACTGTACTTCATTTCTTTTTAACCCTTCAGTACGAAAACCTTCCTCTAGCAAATGAAACGGCCTGGTATTAGCCGAATGAAATCTGTATCTCTATTCATCTGTCTGTTTCTGTCTGCTGTGACGCCTTAATCCTGTATGAAGTGGCCACAAACAAGTTGCCTTTGCCCTTTGCTCTTTGGTTGCCTTCTCAACTCAACCCACCGTCCTCATATATCCTTACACTCCATCTCTCATCCTTGGTCTCTCCTCCTTCACCTCACTCTTTTCTAGCCAGTCTCTCAGTCTTCATCCTCTCCACATGACCAAAGCATCTCAAGAGTATTTCTCTTGACACTTGCAATCACATCCACATCAACACCACAACCCCCTTTCACTCTCTCATTTGTCTGTTACTCAGTAACTTCACATACTTCTCTCAGATAATTCCTTTCCACAGCTCTCATTCTTGTGTCTTTCCAACAGTCCAAACTTCACTTCCATACTTTAGAGTAGGAGTCACAGTACTGTCATGCAGTGACTGATTGAAATACCTACGTGAGTCACGCACAGAAGTATAGCGTTTAACCCCCTGCATGTCAGAAGGTACCTCAGTTGAATAAAATCGTTTGGTCGCATCCTAAATAAAACACTTAGAATTAATATTTCATGGAAACTTTTTTTTTTACTTCTGATATATCGATATAGGACACTATGCAAGTACTTTTTCGTAGATATTATTTACATATCCAGCTTCTTGGAAATTAAAACTATGAGGACGTTACCCAAAATAACATGTGATGAAGTAATCAAGTGATCTCAACTTCAGTAAGCATTACTCAGTGCTAGTACGTGTGGTACCGTACCATACTGCAGTTAAGAAATACAGTACTTTCAAACAATCAGTCAGTAGTGATCGTTTCTATATGTTTAGTGCAATTTATGATACAGTTCTACAGCTGTTGACAACTCCGAGTATTGCTTAGCATCCTGTATATTCAAATACAGGTACATCTGACTGAAATCTAGGATGTGTGCATGTAAAACGTTACGTAGTGATTTGTTATAATTTTAGTACATGAGTCTATATTGTTGACATCTGAGTAATGGACACAGTTGACAGGGGATGCTTGTGGTAACTGCAGCGCCAGAATCAGCTTTGTTACTAGTTACTGCATTTCCTTTTCAGAGATACTTAAGTGTATGATTAGTGAATAATGATTTGGAGGCGGTGGAACTGTAACAGTGCTGGTAGTTTTATGGAAAAGTTCACTCCACTTTAGCCTACAATCCTGCATGACAGCCCCACCACCATCTCGCCCTTTATACCGACATTTACTCAGTGTTTGGCCGTGTGAAGAGAATGAAGAACGATTGATAATGAGTGTTATGTGAGGTGGAAAGAGAAAGAAAAGGGAGGAGACTGAGGATGAGATGGAAAGGTAAGATGGAGAGGTATGTGAGTTAAGGTGGTGGGTTGGAAATAGGACAGCCTGATGGCGAATGACAGGGTGACATGGGATACGTTTGTGGTCATCCCTTCCCGGGTTTAAGGCGTCTGACTAGATAAGAAACTATACTCTTTGTACTCTAACTAAGCTAAAATTGCCATCTCTTTATCTTGAATGCTACGATGCAAGAATAGACTGACAGAAGAACATATGCTAGTTACGAAAGAGTGCTATGGAAAAGATGTAGGCCAGAGCCACAACGTTATCATTTTCAGCCAGTGAGTTACGTTATATAATATGCAAAAGGTTGAAAATCTGGGACAAATAAAGGTGGAAAAAAGTATAGTAACCTGCAGTTAAAGCCATCATTGTTGGTTGCTACGGATTTACCAAACTTATTTCAAGGGTCCAGAGAGTTATGAATTTTGTGGACGACTGTACGGACTGAGACATAAGTATCTTCCCAAACTTGAACGAATACATAGCGGAGAAAAAATTGAATAATCTGAAACACACACTAATAATAGATAAGTTTTCATTGCATTTGACCAGTTGTAAAGTTTCATTGGACGGGACTGGGAGTTTCTCTGCACCGTTTCCCTTACCACTATGAATTCAAAGCGTTCTTTCGTCCATCTTTCTCGCCAGGTCACCACATATGCTTGAAAGGTAATTCGGTAAGCAGTATTAATATTCAAGCTCCCATTTAAAATCGTCTGATATTAGTGGAATTAGTGCTAGAGTTGTCCCGACAGTTAATGTTAAAATGGTGACTATCAACTTAGCTCCCATAACTCAGCTGAATAATATCGTCTGGCGTTAGCAGGAACAGATTACCACACTTGCTTTTACGCTAACTTGGCCCAAATTTGCCATCTCTCC
The DNA here is from genome assembly GCA_018397915.1 of Birgus latro. Classification (NCBI taxonomy): domain Eukaryota; kingdom Metazoa; phylum Arthropoda; class Malacostraca; order Decapoda; family Coenobitidae; genus Birgus; species Birgus latro. The sequence continues at coordinate 20,478 of JAGKTI010003794.1, forward strand.
GTCGTTAACGCCAAGTTGCAACAATTGACTCACGAATACAGTGCTAATCATGAAAAAGTGAAATGAAGAGGCTGTAGAACCGTAGCATTGCCTGTCCTCGCTACTGAGCTGCGTGAAATGGGGAAAAAATGAAAATCTGGGCCAGGTTAGAGTAAAAGCGATATAATGTAAATCATAAGATAGTCAACTGTGGTGCCTGTTTAAATAAATAAACGAATCTCCTTCCAGCCCATAGTAGGAGCGAAAATCCGAGGCCAAACTAAGTGCAAGCCGAGACGGATGGAAGCTTTGATGGGAAAAATGCAGGTTTCAGATAAGCTTATTGGGATAACGTCCTTTTAACAATGTTCTTGCTGCACCTAAACTGTTTAAAGAACATTAGCACTGGGTTGTTGAACGTAGCCTTCAATATGACACTGAAGCCTGGGTACGACGGTGTGGCTTTTTCCCACATGTCATTCTTCATTGACTAAGGGATAACAGGATCATTTGACAAATTGTTAAAGGGAAGGCAAACCCTCGCTTTATGCTGATAATTTCAGGGGCACGTAATGTACCGCAATCAGTGTGGCCTATCTGCATCATTGCCCAAGAATTGTTATGTGGGATGCTGGGCACTTAATGTAAATAGCCACCTGTGTACCATGTCTGTCAAATACTAGGGGCATACCATCTCCTATGTGATATAAATTCATAGCATACGGCTCAGACCGCTCAGAGTTTCAGAATTTTATTCTGAGAAAATATTTCGGTTTTTGCCCTATTTGTGGCATATGTAATACCCTTCAGTCAGATAATTTAAGCTTTATGAAAGGTCTAACCGTTGCCAAGGCTGAACTCGAGACTAATGGGATGGACTCAATAAAGAAGAAGGAGAATGGCACGTGGTAACTTTTAATCAATGATACCTAAACTTTTACGATACCCAGTGTGGACAATTTTTATAACGTACCCTTATAGTTTAGATTTAAAAAGTATTATATGCTGACAATATCAAGCCAAAAGATTTGACTATGTAATTTTACAGGTGGAAATATAGTGTCATTTGACTCCACGCCAACCCACACGTAGGGAGTTCTGCACCCACGAGCAACAGGGTTAAGGCGAGATATCCAAGAAGATTCCGTTTTATTGAACGGCCACAGCCGTTTAGACTTATATACTGTGTTCTGCAACAGATCTGAGCCAGACTTATCTCCACACCAGCCAGTTTTGCAAGTAGGTAACGCGAAATTCGTCCGTAATAAATGCGGTATCCTTGCATTCAGTTAGTTTGGGGCTTAAATAAATTCACTCTTGAACAGCCTGACGTAGCATCCTTGATCATTTAGACTTTTAATTCACTTCCAGAGCTTCATTTTATCATCCTTAGTAAGTTATGTGATTAGCAGTTCTTCGTGGTAGGGTTCATTACGAAATGTTCATGGGTGTACTGTAGAATATTGAAATGATAATTGGATTTGTCTTTATTGATGTACTTTTGGTGTTTATGACCAGATTTTACCATCTTAATTTTTTCTCTTTCCCCATTTTTTTTTTTCTTCCACAGCTCTGTAGTATTGATAAGATATTGTTAGTGGTTGTCTGTTAGGTGGGAATACACATCATACCCAGTAAATGAGAATGCTTAAATTCTGAAAGTTGGGATGGCCTTGAAGATAATGCAAAGGGATTAGGTTATACTGTACATTGCAAAATGAAATTAATGGGCCTAAAAAATGAAACCATGCCATGTGTCCAAAGTTGGCTTGGAGTAATTAAATAGTGTACTTAAAACCCAAGGCAGGTTTTTAAAAATGTGATTTACAGTAAGCTCAGGTATCCATCATCACAATATCTGGCGTGTACCGGCTGGGCTTAATTAAAGCAATATCTTGTGCCGAAACGGGACATAAGAAATCCTGGTTCAATGCAATATCCAGCATTGAGACGTATCGAGTGGCTCATAATGGGTAAACAACTGTGCTGTATTACTTTGCTGTTCTGCATCATTTTTTTAAAAATTTGTTTTACGTTTAGTTTTCATCTTTTACTCTTGGGAAGTTATTAAGATAGAGGGTCAAGAGGGATAGTAACACAATATCTGGCTCTGCCGAATGTTGAGCTGATGGGTGGGTACTATGCAGTATCCGTCATTTTGTGTTATTTGGGGTTGGACTTGCCTGAAGTACAGCAGATAAATTGAGTTACTGTACATTTATTTTTGTATTGGTAAGCTGATACAGGAACTGGTGTTTGTTATGGAAATAAAATATGAGCTAAGAGTATTCTTGAAGAAAATTCAGAATCCGGGCCATGTTTTTCATCGCTGATCAGGGGATGTTGTACAAATTTGCCCAAGAATGGTGAAAACTGAATAATTAGCTCCCACCAGAAGCAGCCCATTCAGTCATAATGAAACTGTGTTTGTCTAAAAAACATTTGTGGTGCTCCAAAACCTCATCAGACATTGGAATTAACTTTCAGAGTATATTTTATGAGGATATAACAATGCAGGTTTATTTTGAGATGGCTTATTAACTCACTGACAACCATTGACATTGGAAAGTACTGCCACAAGAGTGAAAATGTGGCTGCAAGCTTGGTAACTAGCCACACACACCTCACTTTTTGGCAGGAAACATTTAGCCACAAGTACAGTCTCTTAGTTATTTTTCTTTTGTGTGACTGTACGTTGAGTCCAAGCTGAGACTCTTGTATTGGTACAAATCTTAATACTGTACACGTCAAATTTTTCTTTTACGAGCAGCTTCTAGCTGTGGTTGGAAAATAAAGTATTTAACTGGTTTTGGCACTTGGTTTAGCTCCCAGTCTACAGAAAATATTAGCTACATCATCCCCATCCCCAACACAAGGATTACTTAAGAGGAAACTTGGTGTCATTTTTAGATTAGAATAGGTTAAATTATAAAACCACACTTAACTGAAGCCGAGGATATGGAGGACTTACAGTATACAATATACCGTAACATTCTGAGGTGATAAATTCATGGATTTGTGCAAACCAAATTGGACGAAAATAATCGGTATAACCACATGCTGTAAAGGTTTAATTTATTTTGCACAGTAACATTTTATTTCCTATGCTTTGTTTAATTTTAGATTTTCAGTACATTTGTTTACTGCAGAAAAAGCTAAATATAGTATGGAATATTGAGTGTACAGTAAACCCAGAGGTAATGCAGCATTATTTTAGTGCATTTTTCATTAGTGGGGAGGTGAAATTGTGACTAGCCATAAATGTGTTCAGAAACAGCTGTAACACAGGGCCATGTAATGTCCCTCAGTTGAAATCAAGCATGATACCATTCAAATGTAGGTTAGGAGTACTTAGTGGAAACATAACAGTTGGCATTAATATTCTTTTCCTAGCAATAGCATTCAGACTGTAAATGATTAAGACAAATTTAACTGCATTATCTTGGACAGATATTTAGGTATATATCAGATACAGTATATGCTTGATTTCCTGCCAGGTTTTTACTGCTTCTGGTTGGGAAGGGCTTCATGGTGGTACTGCTACTTATTACCAAAGTCTGTAGTGAGACAGTGTCCTATGGAGATGTGTGGTCACTTCTGAAAGATAATTGTCAGGATGTCCTTGTAATGTGTATTTTCAAGCTGTTTCATTCTGCATACAGTATTTTAATTAGTTTTATAATGCATCAGCTATTTACATTACGTTGTTAAATATTTTTAATTACACTTCCTCCATTTAGTTATAACTCCTTCCAGCTCCCACTTCCTTCCTTCCTACTAGCTCATAGCACAGTTGTCCATTCTAGAAATGCCAAAATTTTCATTTCCACATGCATCTATCTATCTATCTATTTATTGCCAGATGCCTCAATCCCGCACGGGGTGGCCACAAACAGTTCGCCTCCGTGTCACTCTGTCCCCCGCCATTTCACTACCCCGCTCCCAACTCACGCCTCCCTCTCTCATGTACTTCACCCCTCCATCTCATCCTCAGCCTCCCCCTCCCTCTCCCCCCCTGCACCTCACTCACATACACTCTCCTCGTCAGTCTTTCACTCTCCATCCTCTCCACATGCCCAAACCACCATAACGTGTTTCTCCAAACGCTTCCTATCACGTCCACATCCACACCACAACACTCCTTCACTTCCTTATTTGTTAGTCTGTCTCTCCATGTGACTCCACATGCTCCTCTCAAATAACTCATTTCCACTTCTCTCACTCTTGACTTCTGTCCTTCCAACAGGGTCCAAGCTTCACTTCCACATGTTAGAGTTGGCATGATCACACTATATGCAGAATGCTGTAGGATCTCAGTATTACTCGAGATACTTTATGTTAAACCTCATGCTAAAGTAAGTTTGTACAAAAACATCCCGGTAACATATATTTACTTGTAAAATAGGGGGTCAGGTTCAGAGAACCCCATATTTTTCCAAAAAAATATTTAAAGATCAATTATTACAGTATCATTGCTTCGGATGTGTGTTTATATTATGTTCTTGTCAGTTGGATTCATCAGTGCTTCCTGACCTAATCGATTAAGAGGCTTTGTCCCATAGATTCCCCATAATTTTAGCCACCTAGGATAGTCACTAAGCATAGCCTTGAAAGCCCCCATCACCAGTTAGGCAAGACTTCTAACCAAACCCAGCCTAATCAACCTGTGGAAGACTGTCGTCTGACATCATGCATATTTTACCAAGAATTATTTTTGGTGTATGTGATAATAAAAAATTTATTTTACAAAGTGAAACTATTTTTGAAGTACTCATTAGTCAACAATAAAGGAAAACAATACAGTGAACCCATTACCATGGAGTGACAGCACAGCTATGGTAAACATGATTGCAGTAATGTGCAGGCCATTCAAGCAGTATAAATTTGTGTGAAAACAGAGGGTAATTCAGTCAGAAGAACTGAACTTCTTACATCAACACCCAAACTCATCGTATTCATTAGGAACTGAATCTTCAAACCCTTAGTCCATCAACTCGTAACAAAAGTAAGTCACAAAACCCCTTTCACACTCGTTGCACAAAACACAAAAACTATAACGTCATTACTGCTCCATCATCATGAACCTCTCCAGAGTTTTTATTACTTTTCTGGCAAAGAGCCTATCCACATCAGAACACACCTGGCTCATTTTTCTGTTTGTACAAATGTTACTTCCTCATTTGCATTAACTTTCATGTCATGTGCAGCTTTGTTCAATATTTTACATTTTCTTTAGGAATATATGTTTTTCCTGTGTTCTTGGAACTTGCATGGCGAGGAGGAGCACTTTTGGTGTGCACATGCATCATACTACAGTATATCTGAATTAGTATGGAACTGCTTGGTCAGAGTCTCCGTGATGAAATGAGAAAAAAATGCTTGTAGGCATAATGGGAGTTAACACAACAAAGAGGCTGAGGCAGTGATTGAAGAAGGATGTGTGACACCTGGCTGGACTTGGGTCATGGAACTCTAACAGCAAGTAACAAAAGCACAATGCACATGTAAACAAATTTAACCATTTGGAAATTGGGTACAGTATCCAGGCACCATCATTGTCTGTATAAAGGAACTACAGATATCCCATGTTATACAAATATTTTGTGTTGGGAAAACCTGATGTAATATTGAAATATCATGAAGCAAGAGCATTATAACGGGTTCAGTGGGCATATGTGAGATGGCCAGTCAATATCACTTTTAAGTTACTTTCCCTACCCATGCCCTTATTTACCTAAAATACCACAGTACTGACACCATCTTAAAGAAACACATCATAACATCGGATGACATATTGGCACCAAATCATTGCAGTATATATGAGGCGTTTAGAATACAAAGGGCGAACTCAACAATTTCTCGAAATTGAGTTATTGGTAGGAAGAGAAAGGGTGAAGTGTACTGTAAGGGATAGGCAAGGACCTGTGAGGCAAAGTTTGCCTTCAGAAAAAATGTAGTAAAGAATCCTTCAGTCTGTCTACTATACCAATCCCTCCAAGTATCCAGTTCCTGTGAAACTCTCTGCTTAAAAGCTAAAGGATATAAAAGACTTAACGCAGTTCGTCAGTACCAGCAACCCACAGTACATGGGATTCTTTGAGAACTCATTGAGAGAACAAGAGGGGGCAGTAGGGGCTGCCGTTGGGCGTAATGCTGATGACCCAGACGACGATTTCCTTGACTATTAGCAAAGTCCAATCCCACCCCCCATTTTCAAACTACTCATGCTCTACTTTGTCTCCTAGATGGTGGATATTCTTACTGTTTCAAGTGATTGTGTAAGATCATCACACAAGCTTGTGAAGGTCTTACGTCTTATCTGAATGTGTGTGTGTGTGTTAAAAGCTAAAAATAGCTACGTTTTGTGTGTATTAAATCAGTTTTGTGATGGTTGCAAATGATGATACCAAGATTTTTTTTATTACTTATGAAATTGTTTTTTTGCTTCAATTTTCATAAATACCACCAAAATATAATTATCACTTATTTCATTAGTGTTTGACAATATACCCTTATGATCATCAATAAAAAGTCATTGATGTATTTTTTTTCTTTTTTTCCTTCCAATAGATACAGAATGTCCAGAGGAACATTTTGGTGTATGATATGTTATACCAAACCCTCACATATGCTTTGATACACTTACAAAAACTTTAAATGCATTTTTCTCAAAACTTACTGTTTTTGAGTTCGCCCTTTGTATTCTAAAGGCCTCATATATTGTAGCTCAAGGACTTGCTCAGGTGTCAGTTGTCAATTACTTGCCAGCACTTGAGCGACAGAAAGAGGTGGCTATCATCTCGACATTTTTGTTTCCTTATCAGTTAGTATATACTGTATATATTCAAAAACAGTTAGCCCCCCAAAGTACTGTACATTGCAGATAATCTCATTTCCGTCTTTAGTGTGGCACTGCACATTCATCTAGTGGACATCATCCTCATACCAAACAGGTTTTGCACCATAGAACACTGCATTTCATAAATTAAGCATGTATATGCACTTATTTGCCATCTTATTGAGAGAGTTCCTTCATAGTTAAAAGAGGCTATTTTTGAATTACAATTGAGCTAGCTGATTCTGTACCATCAGCCATGTTACTCATATCACCCAGTTAGCAAAACTTATTACAGTCAGGCCACATCTTGTACAACGACTTAGTCTTGTTCGAGCCACACAGTTTCATAGGCTTACTTATAACTTATTTTATTTTGCAGTCTGCTTTTCACATCATCATAATGTTTTGTACCCACCTTCCACAAAAATCACAGGTGAAGTTGCTGTAAACTCTTTTCCGCAAAAGGCACAAAGTCACTAACCAGTCACCATCCTCATTGCCTGTATCCTCCTTGCTAACCTTAGCCAGCCTTCACTCTTCCCTATTCACTTTCACATCCACATCCCTAAACTGCATACCATCCCTCTACTTCCTTAATTTCTCCACAGCATCCTTCTAGCAGTCAGCAGTAAAAACCATGTACTGTACTCTGGATACAGTGCAGTAATTTCAGTGGCATACTGAACCTGAAATCCCATAGCAGTACATAAGGCACAATAATACAGCTTTGGTAGGGTGATGGGTTTATTTTATAACATTACTTGTAGTATTGATATTTAGGGTATTCAAATGGGTTTATTTTCACAAAGTTACCTGGTGGCAACAGCCAGTTGGCACACTGGGACTGCCCTACACACATGAGTTTGATCCCAAAGGGATGACTTGAGGTTTTTCAACCATATAATGGCACCAAGGAGAGTAGGCTTATTATTTGTCCTTGAATGACAACTGAACTACATTAGCTTGTCATTAGGCCCTTAAAATCCAAAACTGGTATTATGGAATTGATTGATATTTATTTGTTTATTCATGTATTGTTGGACTGGTTGGTGATTTAAGGAAATTCTGTGGTTAGAGTTGAGAACTGAAAACCATAAGTTCTGTGTTTAGTTTTCCATGATTGAACAGGTAATGCCAGTGACAGAGTGTCAGTCTTGCATATAGTGGTAAAATGGGAACTTTATGTTATTGAGGGTTTAATAAGGTACCATAATCCCATTGTACATTTAAAAAAAAAAAAGTTTTTAGTAGATATCCACATTGTGAATGTGTTAAATGTTTGAATAGTCAAGAGTTAAGATTTTACTCTATCTCATATTTCTCTCCCATGCAGGGTAAGAGTATGGAAAGCTCTCAGCAAAGTGCCCACTGAAATGGAAAACACATGCAAGACCTCAGAATTGTTGGCTCCATCCCACAGACCAAACCATCCATAGAAAGTCCCTTCGTAATCACGTTTGGAGTTAAAACAGTTCCAACAGCTACCCCAGCAAAGTTCAGGGCAGGTAATATCCAGTGACCCCAGTCTTATCTGGACATGAACCCAGTAGATTATTAAAATATGGCCACTTCCCTCAGTTGATCCCGGAGGTTGAGGGTTTGTTTGTATTCCCCGTTCCCTCTGTGCCATGTATATTTATGTGCATCTTTGTGTTTGAAATACGACTTACAAATGCACAACCTCCTCTCCTGACACATATCTTTTAGTCGCTACCCATTATCATTTTCTCCTGGTACTGCGTAACAACCCATTATGTCATCCTCAGGACCATTGCCTATTCTTCCATTCATATCCCCCATTGCAGTCACTTTATAGCTCCTGGGCATTTCTCCCACAACTTCATCCAGCTCATCCCAAAACCTGTCTTTCTCTCTCACTCCTGTCCTCACATGGTGCATACGATACAATCACCGCGACTTTCACCTTCTCAGACTTGGACTTCACATACTGTACATACACCTTGAGCTGACACATTTGTAGTCTCTCATTCCGCTCTGCCACACCTCATTTCATCAACAAAGCAACTTCTTCCTTGCATCTTCCTTGCCCATTCATTCCCAATCTTACACATTTCACACATTCCCTCCCCCTCCATTTCACACCCTTTCATCTTTGTTTCACACAGTGCCATCACAGCATATCTTGCACTTTTGAACACATTCACCACTTCCACCCTCCTGCTCTCCTCATTTACACCTCTCACATTCCACATGGCCATGTGAATCTGCCCATTTGGTTGGGGCCCTGGGCAGCTATTGGATGCTCCGAGGTTCTCTGAAATGACTGCCTTGATTTAAGTGATTTTGGATAGGGGAATCTGGGGGACACTTGATCCTGCCGAAAACCCCAGTTATATGGTTACCACCCAGCATAGTAAATTGCTTCCTGGGTACAGGAAACCATTTGGTCTGTCACTCGGTGTAGAAATCATGTCATCTCTACATTGAATGAGTGGATGATGGGCACCCCCATCCACCACATCCTGCTATTATTTTATGGTTGATGTTGTATGATTGAATTGTTTGTGAACTGTTTTCAGTGACATCTTTCAGTAGTGGCTGTGAATATTGTGTAGTATTTGTTGTATGGATGAATTGTTTCTGAATGTTATTAGTGACACTTGGAGGTGGCCGTGAATACTTTGCAGTATTTTCAGAGAATCAAGTTGATGGGAGTTTTTTGCACTGATATCTGTGTTTTGAGGATAACGCAGTTTATATCGTGAATCCAAGAATTTTGGGATGTCTTTCTCATCATCATCATCCAGACCTTTTTTTTCCACTGCATAAGAATAGTGTCTTGTAGAATACTGGGAAGAGGTGACTTTAGTGAAGGTATTGATGACTGATTGTATATTGAAGTGATTTTTTTTTTTTTTATCAAGGATAGCCTAGGCCTACTGACTGCTTCAGTGGGTATATATAATGCTGTAGTTCATTTGCCATATGATGAGTATTGAAGTGTGAAACTTGCTATGCTCTTCAGGCTAGTGATGTGTTTTAGTAATTCTTGCTATCTCAAGAGGATTTTGTTCAGCTTTGGGGAAACGTCTTGTAGTGAAGGGGTGCATGAAGGCTTTATCTAACCTCACAAAAAAAAAAAAAAAAACTCAGAAGGATGTGAGTGGGGTTGAGGGGAGGTGAAAGGTCATGTAGGAAAAGTGAGAATGAGAGAAATGAATGTTGTAATGTACCATTGGGGTGTACTCTGAATCACAATGGTTAACTGTGCTCCAACCCAGTGTAGCTTGTAAGAAGTTTACATCCAAGTGATGGTTAGAAGTATTACTTTTCTAATGCTGCAGGGGTAAACAACTGGTTACTTCCATTAACTGTCAGGACTGCCATAAGGAGCATAGCCCTGGGCCCCTATGCTCTAGATGGAAGAATAAAAAAGTAGATGGATGAACTTCGAAGTTTTCAACATTAAGTTCGTTGGCTAGTCTTGCCTTTTTTTTTGTCTTGGATGTTTGTCTCCAGGATTTTGTGGATCAGGATGTCATGTTTCTGTGTCTCAGCTTTGTCAGGTATTTATGTCTGTTGCTGCTGGTGTTGTTCTTAACCTCTTCTTTGTGATGATACATTTTTCATTTTATGCTTGCCATTTCCAGGCAACTTTATACACCTTAGACTTTTTGGAAGTGAGTGTTTAGATATAGCCTTCATTAATCTGTTTCACTACCAGGTACTTGAGAGGGAACCCTCTTGCAGTACCACTAGTGTAATCAGTTGGCTCTGCTGCTTGGTTATACAAATGTCCCACAGCTCCTCTGTATCCTCCAAAAGGAGGATTGTGGACTGCAGGAGGAGGACAACTTTAGGCTGCAGTCCACAAGGTTCACATTCAAATATAGGGTTGCTACTGCTCCTACTACTACTGCTACTACTAATAGCTGCTGCAGCCACTACTACTGCTACTGTTGTTGTTGTCAGGGAGGTCTTGTAGGCTAAGTAAATTATCTGCAAGTTGTAGGAAGATGAAAAGTACATTACTGGATTTAAGTGGCTAATACAGTTATGATTGATTCCAGTTGAAACCATAAAAAAACAGTTGATTCAGTTTAGATAGGAATGTGGTAGTTGACTGCTTGATTTAATCTTTATTAGAAGACTCAGAGGGATGTGGGATTGATATTTTAACATTTACATTTTCCTTGATTTTAGATACCGTACAGAGTAAGGGTATTAATCTGTATGGTGATGAAATGTTGGGTGGTTTGCTTAGCTTGAGCAATGGATGGGATGATGAACACTTTTAAATGTCTGCTGTTTGCTTGTGAATCTGACTAACACTGACAGTAGCTTTAAGGGACTTTGTGGCATAGAATCCTTGATTGTTTTAAGTGAATGTCAGTAATTTGGTCCGATCCTACTGCTTTTTTTTTTTTATTTATTTTTAATTGAGGTACTAGTAAATGTAGAAAATTAATGTTTGTTTACTTAATTCTTTTTTATTTTTTGTTTGTTATTCGTGAGATGATGGTGTTATGATTAATAGATGGATTGTGATTAATTAGAGATATTCTTGTTACTTTTGTTTGGGAATTACAGTATCGCATCGTGATTCATAATGGCTTTATAAGTAGTAGTAGTAGTAGTAGTTGTTTCCTAGGCAGTCTGGCTGAACACCCCCGAGTCCCTAAGGAAGGCCATGGCAGAGACCGGGCTTTGCCACAGAGCTCTCAAAGAGTGTATGTTGTGTTGTTGTGCAGTCTTCCATGATGTGCATAACAGTATGGGGTGCTGTGTTGCATCCTGGACAGGCATCAGCGATGGAGTCATCCAGCCTCTATTGATAACTCAAGAGGGCTGGATGATGCCACATCTCAGCCTGCCCAGGTTGACCCTGTCCTCACAGGGGAGATAGGATTCAGAAGGATGGATATCAGGAGGCCGTGCATGCAGCCGTGTGTTGTCTTTGAGTGACTGAATGGAACGGCGAGTGATTTGAGTATGAATATGCTTCTGGTTGCTGGTCTAAGGTGGGCAGGGGGGACGAGATGATAGTATTTGTGTATGATATTGTGTGCTGGGTGTTGTTTTGATGTTCCTTGGTGTGTGTGGATGTGCTGCCATGTAGTGTAGTGGATGTTGTGGGTTTGTGGAGGCTGCAGCGAGAGTTTGAGTGCCTCTCATATCTAGATAATCCTTGACTTTGAGGACTTTGGTTTCTTGGTGTAGGTGGTCTGTAGGTGTAGTAGCTGTGCAGCCTGTGATTATTTTTAAGGCCTTGTTTTGTATGGTCTGAAGAGTGTTGCAGTGTGTTTTAGTGAGGTTAGGAGCCCAAGCAGGGCTTGCATAATTCATCACTGAACTTATATATTGTTTGTATACTGTGGTGGTGGTTTCTTTGTTGTGTCCAAATGTTGTTTGGGGAAGTGACTTCAAGGCATTGAGAGTAGGTGTTAATTTATTTTTGATGTTTGTGATGTGTTGTTTAAATGACATTGATGTATTGTTATTACACCAAGGATTTTGTGTGTGTGTGTGTGTGTGTGTGTGGTAGGGGAGTGTTGTCTTTGGTGAGGTGTGGAATGTGACTGTGTTCTGCTGTCCAGTTTGTGAGAAGGGTCACTGTAGATTTGGCTGGGGCTATTTTGAGTCTGTTTGTGGTGAACCATTCATGTATTGTGTTGAGGTAAGGTTGGAGGATTTGTGTGGCTGTGTTTGCATTTTGGTGTGGCTTTATAAGTTGGTGACAGGTATGTCCCTACATATTTGAATGTTCCTGTCTTGTCTCATCTAGGGTTGGCTGAGTTTTTGTTGACATCTTTTTACTGTTTCTTCTGGTTTGGTAGTCATGACTGAAGGTTTTTTATTGTGAATGTAGAGGTTTCTGGCTGAGGTACCTGTTCTTTGTGATTGTGATGGCCTTGTTGATAAAGGAAAGAGTTCACATGCAGGGATGACCATTATAACATGAAGTAATAATGAACAGTTGGTAACAGCATTTTTAGTTGTGGTTAGGTTGGAGGGGATGCATGACGTGTTCTATATAAAAGAAAATATATTGAAGTAACTGTGAGCCGTGCATTGTAGTTAGCCAAAACACTTCGGCAGGAGGATGTTTTTACTGATGCTGGATGATTTTATCATCTTTAAACAGACTCCATTGGGCTGGAATATTTAGTGCATTCCTAGTGTTTAAATGTCTTTAATGTGTTTGTTTATAGATAGGGTTTTATGGAACCCTTCTCTGCTTGTTTGCCAATTATTGCAGTATAATTTCAGGAAATATTTTTAAAAGTAAGTCATCTTTAAATTTTTAATGAGCTTGCCTCTTAAAAGTGCATGTGCATTATGTGGCAGTAGTCTACCATGTTTCTTAAATCATGTACTCTCAGACACAATGTTCTCTGCAACCACATTTTGTGTGTGTTTACTCCACTTCCAACTGTCACATTATGGAAATTGCTGTTCGCAATGTTCAACAGCTGTATCTTTATGAAATAATGACTGAGTTGGCCTTAATTTCCATTCTTGCACATATGCCTACTGTATTTTGGGAAATGTAATTCATCATCTATATCCCTGTGCACTTGTGGCCTTGGTGACCTGTTAATTCCCTTTCTTACACTGGAAAACTTCTTGAATGTATTTGTTCTTTAGTTTCCACACCCTTTTCCACTGTGCAGGAATTCTTTAGGGTAAATACAGTATATATGGAAGCAGAATTGTTCAGAGAGGATTATTGCAAGATTAGTATTTCAGATTAGTTTATGGTTTTGAAATTGGTACTGTTAGGCAGTGTTTCTCCCTTCAGTTTGATGATGTCTAATACTGTCAGAATTGTTTTATTTAGGTTAGATTTTGCCAAGGGGAGTGTTTTAGGTTTAGCCTTAAAAAAATTATAATAATAAAAATAGGTGTGAGAGAGAAAGTGAACTGGAGACCAAGAATTATGAAAGGCATCCTAGAAGTGAAATGGGTTAACTTGTTTTCAGATTCAAAGAGGTCTTCTGAAGTGTGTACAGCAATTTTTCATTATGATTACAATATTTATGATTACAAGGTCATCTGAATGTAAATACAGTGGCCTTTGTCAGTCCAGTGTCCTTCATTAAGAGTATAGGGAGGGAGGTGAGGGACATATTTTGCAGTGTGACAACATCCCTTTGCAGCATCAAATCCTCATTATATCAGTTTTCAGGGATATGTTCCAGATTGTCTCAGTGTTTTCTATACCATTATATGCCATGCCAGCCAACTTGTCCAAAGATTCCCACCTTTCCAGACAGTCACCTCTGATTGAATACGATAATTTTCTTTCTGCTGGTATGTTTGTACAGTATTTATTTGTAAATTTCACATAGATTTTCAGTCAGTCTCGGGTGGTGCTTGACAGGATGTGGCTTTATGGACAAGTTGGCTGGCAGTGAATATAATACCA
>JAGKTI010003794.1:34738-54679 GCA_018397915.1 Birgus latro
TTTAAATGACATTGATGTATTGTTATTACACCAAGGATTTTGTGTGTGTGTGTGTGTGTGTGTGTGGTAGGGGAGTGTTGTCTTTGGTGAGGTGTGGAATGTGACTGTGTTCTGCTGTCCAGTTTGTGAGAAGGGTCACTGTAGATTCGGCTGGGGCTATTTTGAGTCTGTTTGTGGTGAACCATTCATGTATTGTGTTGAGGTAAGGTTGGAGGATTTGTGTGGCTGTGTTTGCATTTTGGTGTGGCTTTATAAGTTGGTGACAGGTATGTCCCTACATATTTGAATGTTCCTGTCTTGTCTCATCTAGGGTTGGCTTAGTTTTTGTTGACATCTTTTTACTGTTTCATCTGGTTTGGTAGTCATGACTGAAGGTTTTTTATTGTGAATGTAGAGGTTTCTGGCTGAGGTACCTGTTCTTTGTGATTGTGATGGCCTTGTTGATAAAGGAAAGAGTTCACATGCAGGGATGACCATTATAACATGAAGTAATAATGAACAGTTGGTAACAGCATTTTTAGTTGTGGTTAGGTTGGAGGGGATGCATGACGTGTTCTATATAAAAGAAAATATATTGAAGTAACTGTGAGCCGTGCATTGTAGTTAGCCAAAACACTTCGGCAGGAGGATGTCTTTACTGATGCTGGATGATTTTATCATCTTTAAACAGACTCCATTGGGCTGAAATATTTAGTGCATTCCTAGCATTTAAATGTCTTTAATGTGTTTGTGTGTTTGTTTATAGATAGGGTCTTATGGAACCCTTCTCTGCTTGTTTGCCAGTTATTGCAATATAATTTCAGGAAATATTTTTAAAAGTAAGTCATCTTTAAATTTTTAATGAGCTTGCCTCTTAAACGTGCATGTGCATTATGTGGCAGTAGTCTACCATGTTTCTTAAATCATGTACTCTCAGACACAATGTTCTCTGCAAGCACATTTTGTGTGTGTTTACTCCACTTCCAACTGTCACATTATGGAAATTGCTGTTCGCAATGTTCAACAGCTGTATCTTTTTGAAATAATGACTGAGTTGGCCTTAATTTCCATTCTTGCACATATGCCTACTGTATTTTGGGAAATGTAATTCATCATCTATATCCCTGTGCACTTGTGGCCTTGGTGACCTGTTAATTCCCTTTCTAACACTGGAAAACTTCTTGAATGTATTTGTTCTTTAGTTTCCACACCCTTTTCCACTGTGCAGGAATTCTTTAGGGTAAATACAGTATATATGGAAGCAGAATTGTTCAGAGAGGATTATTGCACTATTAGTATTTCAGATTAGTTTATGGTTTTGAAATTGGCACTGTTAGGCAGTGTTTCTCCCTTCAGTTTGATGATGTCTAATACTGTCAGAATTGTTTTATTTAGGTTAGATTTTGCCAAGGGGAGTGTTTTAGGTTTAGCCTTAAAAAAATTATAATAATAAAAATAGGTGTGAGAGAGAAAGTGAACTGGAGACCAAGAATTATGAAAGGCATCCTAGAAGTGAAATGGGTTAACTTGTTTTCAGATTCAAAGAGGTCTTCTGAAGTGTGTACAGCAATTTTTCATTATGATTACAATATTTATGATTACAAGGTCATCTGAATGTAAATACAGTGGCCTTTGTCAGTCCAGTGTCCTTCATTAAGAGTATAGGGAGGGAGGTGAGGGACATATTTTGCAGTGAGACAACATCCCTTTGCAGCACCAAATCCTCATTATATCAGTTTTCAGGGATATGTTCCAGATTGTCTCAGTGTTTTCTATACCATTATATGCCATGCCAGCCAACTTGTCCAAAGATTCCCACCTTTCCAGACAGTCACCTCTGATTGAATACGATAATTTTCTTTCTGCTGGTATGTTTGTACAGTATTTATTTGTAAATTTCACATAGATTTTCAGTCAGTCTCGGGTGGTGCTTGACAGGATCTGGCTTTATGGACAAGTTGGCTGGCAGTGAATATAATACCAGTAATGTTATTGTTCTGGCCCCAGGCTTGGATGGACATGAACCCATGAATTGAAGTACTGGTACTGTTAATTAAGAAACAAGCAAAATCAGCTGTATTGTTTACAATGAAACTGTATTAATTTTCCTGTAATTTACTGGTGATTTGAACAAAGCCATAAAAAGCGCAGCTAATGAACAAAACTTTATGTGTGTACAAAGACACAACTATCTTCCCAGTTCCGTGTGGAGAAAATTTACAGCTGGCGAAATGTTAAATAGTTAAATCCAGCCATGCTTTCCACCACCAGTAAACAAGTTCTTTTGCAGCTTGATTTTCAGTATATCAGGAACAAGATAATACCATGACTGCATTAAGAAACAAGCAAAATCAGCTTTATTGTTTGCAATGGAACTGTATTAATTTTCCTGTAATTTACTGGTGACTTGAACAAAGCCATAAAAAGCACAGCAAATGAACAAAAACTTTATGTGTGTACAGTCAAAGACACAACTATCTTCTCAGTTCCATGTGGAGAAAATTTACAGCTGGCAAAATGTTAAATAGTTAAATCCAGCCATGCTTTCCACCACCAGTAAACAAGTTCTTTTGCAGCTTAATTTTCAGTATGTCTGGAGCAAGATAATACTGTGACTTCATTCTTTCCTTAGCATTTTTCATGACTAGCACCCTATTCTGTTATTGTTGCAACTCATTATTCAACATGAGAGTTGGCAGTTTTAGGCTGAGTTAAAGAGAAGATATTATAGTGCGCTCTCTTCTTCACCACCATCACCACTGTGCTGTTTCCCATATTTCAGTAGCAGAATCAGACACTGGTAATTTCTGCAACCTTTTTGAGGCATTTCTTTGTAACTAGCATTGTATTCTAGTATTTATCTCTTGTTACAGCTCATTGTGATTAAGATGAGGTGGCCAAGTTGTAGTGAAAAGAATAGAGTACCACCACCACCACCACCACCACCACCACAAAGCCTCTGCTTCTCCATCAACATCCCTGGGGACACTTACCTGGCTGTTAAATTTGTGAGTACCTTTAGGCGTGGTCACACAGGCGTTTTTACCTCATGGAAATTGCCAGCAAGACCAACTTGGAGCAAACTCGGCTAGAATTGCTGAGATTTTGGCAACTCAGTCTTGCTCGTCTCGTGTTGCTGATCTTCGGCAACACTGGGTTTCGAGGGGGCCATGGGTGCTTCACCTGTGACTTTATAGGCAATAGAAGAGTTATTTATGTTTCTAATGCTGAATCACTAAATACATTCGAATGTGCAAAGTGGCAGATGCAGTAAATACTGTCATGACCTTTGTAAATATACTTGTGAGAAAATTTTTCAGAAGCTTTTAACTGAATATGAAAACCTGTTCTAAAATGCTATTTTGGAGATTAATTATTTATGTAATCATTAGGTAACAAGACAAAAATTCATAAAATCAATCACTTTTTCCATGGTACTCAGTTCCAGACTGTGCAGTATACATAAACAAAGGTTTGAGACTCGCCAGTGAGAGTGTGGTGGACGTGAATCACTAATCAAAAGGCCAGTTATGGAGAAAATACCTCGGTGCCGTGCCTTTGAGGGCTCATTGCTCAAGCATGTGAGGCAGAGGAGATATCTGTGGGATCCACGAAATGCACTTTTCCACAAGACGAAGTTGCAAAAAGAGACCTTCAATTACATTGCAGAATCACTCAAGAAAGAATACCCTCAACTTTTTCCTGTTAAATGGAGGTAAGAATTTATTTACACATACATGCATGTGCAGTATTTCCAGTCATATTTAGTATGTATTTTTGGTATGCTTGAAAGATACAGCTTGTAACATAGGTTATATTTTATTATCACTGGTATGTATACTTGGCCCTGAAGTACTGCATACAATTTATTAATTTTTTTCTCCTCAGCATATATACTTGCCTTGCCCGAAGTATACAGTTTGTACATTAGATTAGGTTTGTATTTTTTTCCCTTTTACCAAAAGAAGACTTTACCTAAATATTATCTTTGCGTGAAACCTCAAACTTGACAAAGTTCTTACCTGTTGCTAAGTAGCGCAGTGTCAGAATAAGTCATTCATGTGCAGTCACAGCTTGCCTCATGTTGGTATTTTGCTTTTCAGTAAGGGGAATTACCAGGGTTAATAGATCCTCGAACTGATCCTGATCTAATCTTATCCACTGTCTCAATGTGGCGGGATCCTCTTCGTGCAGTTCCCTCAACAGTCTGAAGCCGACACTCTTCTTTTTAGCCACTGACAACTCCACAGCCGCTTCTTTTTTTTTTTTTTTTTCCCCTCTTTTCCTCCTTCTTTTTGAATAATAAGAGCATGGCATAGGCTGCAATGTGCTCCTCCATCTCACTGCTATTCTTGTGGCAGAAGCAACTATGGACAATGAAAATTTTTGTTATTGTTAAATGTACAAGTAATAAGAGTATGACTAGGCTGCGATGTGCTCCTCCATCTCACTGCTATTCTTGTGGCAGAAGCGACTATGGACAATGGAAAATGTTTTTTATTGTTAAATGTACAAGTCCAACTCGGCATGCAATACCGACTTTGACAGCCTAGCCAAAATGGTAAGAAACTCAGCTGAAAACAAGGAAGAAGTGACTTATTAACAAGAAGGAGGATTGCAAGAGATGTGAGAGCAGGGTGAAAGCTACGGAGAAAGGTCTACAGTGTGATGTATGTGACAGTTGGTACCATAGCAGCTGTGAGCAGGTTGGTCCAAACTTGTACAAAGAGTTAAAAGACACAGATATGATATGGATTTGTAGTGACTGTAAAACAATAGCTAGGAAGAGACTGAGTGGAGTAGAGGATAAATTTAAAAGGAAGATAGATGAACTGAAAGTGGAATTAAAAACCTTTCTAACCAAAAAGATGGAGGAATGGGAAAAATGTCTAGATACATTGAAGGAAGTTTTACTTGAAGTGAAAGAGGAAATCGAGGAAGAGATGAAGAAGAGGGACAAAAAAATGGAGGAAATAAAGAGAGAGATAAAGCAGGAGGTAATGGATGAGTTCTATGAAGAAATGAAAGAGAAAGAGGAGAAGGAGAGGTGGAAGAATAATAATGTTATATATAATTTAGAGGAATCAAAGTAATGACCCAATGGAAAGAATCAGGGAGGACATTCGAATTTCTACAGAAATAATACAAAGAGAAATAAGGGTTCAAAATGTAAAGATAAATGATGCTAGGGAAAAAGGATGACTGAAATAGGAAACGGCCTCTTTTACTAAAATTGGATGAAGAAAAAACAAAATGGGAAATTTTGAAAAATGCAAGAAACTTAAGGGACCTAACCAGGGAAGAGAGACAAGAGAACAAGGAACTATGGGAACAGCTAAAGGAGAAAAGAGAACAAGAGGAGAGAGGATGATACGTAAAGAATGGAGAATGATACATAAAGAATGGAGAATTAAAGCGATTTCAAGAAGGAAGAAATAGAATACATATGTAGGATAAGGTTATTAAACATACAAGGCCTTACAGATGTTAAAATGTCAGAATTGGAACAATGGATTAATGAGGAAGACATTCTTTGCTTAATGGAAACACAACTTAAATATGAAAAAGTAAAAATTAAAGAAACAAAGAGGTCTATAAGTAATATGAGAAATATTGATGAAAAAAAAGGGAGGTGGATTGATGATTTTAGTAGGAAAAAGCGAGCACGTAGAAATAGAAAAGGTTCCAACAGAGAGTACTAATATATTATACTGTAACTGTAATGTAAGAAATTGGGAATTTAAAATGTTATTGGTATACCTACCTGTAGGAGACAAGGAGGAAGATAGAGTAAGATACAATAAAATAAAAGAAGAGATGGAGGTAATAATGGAGAATCAGGAAGAATCACCTTTTCTACTATTAGGAGACTTTAATGGCCACTTAGGTTTTCTAGGAGAACAGAAAATAGACAAAAGAGGGGAAGATATAATAAGATGGATGGAAAACTATAATTTGATTTTGTTAGTGATGAAAGATGTGAAGGAGAAATAACATGGGAAAGAGGGGAATCAAAAAGTGCAATTGATTTTGTACTAGGAAACCAGAAATTTTATGATAAATATGTGTCAGTGATAATAGATGAAAGGAAAGAAGAAATTGATCTGTCTGATCATAACGTAATTGAAGTAAAGGTAAAAATAAATGCAGAAATAAAGTTATATACTGTAATTCTAAAGAATGGCAAGAATGCTTATATTACACAACCGATAAGGAGGTATTAGGTAGATATGTAGAAAAGATGGAAGAAGAGTGTACAAAGGGGATAGAGAACATTGAACAGTTTGGAGAAGTAATGAAGAGAGAAGCAGAAGCCCTACTAAAAAGAAAATATAGAAGAAGAAAAGGAAAAATAAACAAGGAGCAAGTAGAACCTCCATGGATAAATGAAGAAATTAAAATAAGGAAGGCAATAAATAGGAAAAAGAGAAATGAGAAGAATAATGAAGAAAAAGAAACATTATGGAAAAGATACAAGGAACAGAAAAAGAAAGTGCAAGATCTAATAAAGTCAGAAATGTCAAAGTATGAAAAAAAGAAAATGCAAGAGATTAAGGAAAGTTCAGAGAAAAGTAGAGAGGTGTGGAAATATATCCATATACTGAGAAGAGGTGGGAAAGATACTTCAAAAGTTACAAAGAAGGACAGCTTGTATAATGAAGCAGGTAAAGAGCTTAATGCAGAGGAAGCAGTTATGGAACTAGAAAATTTTTGGAAAAGTATTTGCCAAAAGCATGAAAATAATATACAAAGAGTGTGGAACAGTGATGAAAAAGAAATATACAAGAGGAAAATGAATGTACACTGTAAGCAAAATACGGATGAAACAGAGCAGTATGAAATAGCAGATATAATAAGAGAGCATTTGGATGGGGCATTAAAAGTAATGAAGGTAATTCAACCAATGGAAAATTTGGAAATTAGCAAAGAGGAGGTCAAGAAAGTCGTAAAAATGCTGAAAAACAGGAAAGTTGCCGGGCCAGATGGGTTAAAACCGGAATTATGTAATTGTCTAATAAAAAGTGATATATGTATAGATATGCTGACAAAGCTATTTAACAAAATAATTGAAGATGGGACAGTACCAGACCGTTGAAAAGTCTCAAAGACAAAAATGATACCTAAGAAGAAACTTCCAACTGTAAAAGACTTAAGACCAATATCCTTGACAAATATAGATTATAAAATATTTATGTCTTTACTGGAAAAAAAAAATAGAACATCATATAAAAATAAACCATATAGATAATGAAATGCATGCTGGGTTTACAGAAGGAAGAAGAGCAGAGGATAATATTCTGATTTTAAAATACTGTATAGATATGAGTTATAAGAAAAAGATTCCACTGTTTGTTGCTGCAATTGATTTTACCAAAGCATATGACTCAGTAAAAGGGAATAATTTATAAACCTGTTGAAAGAAATAAAAAGTGACAAAAAGATGATAGATGTTATAGCTGAAATTTATAAGGATGACAAAACAAAACTGTGTTTAATCCCGGAGGCGGAAAAAGACATAGAAATTACTAGTGGTATCCGGCAAGGCTGTACAGGATCAACAACTCTCTCTAAATTATTGACCTACAAAATTATACAGGAAATGGATAAATCGGGATTGGGATATAGAGATGAAAATTTTGCTATAAATACTATAATCTTCGCAGATGACAGTTTACAGTTCACACAATCGGTGATAGAAGCAAAGGCAAATATAAGGAGGTTAATGAACGTTAGCAAAAGTTGTGGATTGGAAATAAATAAACAAAAAAGCAAATTTATTATCTTTAATATGAAAGATCAGCCAACGGAAGTTGAAGGAATAGAGGTAGTAGAATCCATAAAATATTTGGGTATTGAAATAATAGATAAGGAAAATTGTTTTGAAAAGCATAAAGAAAACATGTTTAAGAAGGCATCAAAATTAGCAAATTTAACATATTCAGTAATATCAAGAAGGTGTTATAAGTTCATGATTGGAAAAGTTTATTGAAAAAGTGTAGCATTGACATCTATAATGTATGGAGCAAGTGTGGTGGATTATAAAAAGAAAGATATAGAAAAGCTTCAGGTTATAGAAAATTCAGTATATCGAGCATCGAGCAATACTAGGTGCAGCAAAACATGCTCCAATTAGTGGGCTTAGAGGAGAAGTTGGAGCCTCTTCAATGGAGACAAAAGTAATAAGGTCCAAGATACTGTATTTGCAAAATATCATAAAGGAGGGAAATAACAGATTACTCTATGAAATTGTTGAAGAGTTAAAGGAAATGAAAACAAGTAAGTGGTTGAAAGAATGCAATAATAGCCTAAAAGAATTAAAATTTAGTATGGAAAAGCTGAAGACAATCTCAAAGAAGGAGTTAATAGAAAAGATATATGAACTGGATACAAAGAAGTGGAGAAGTGAAATGGAAAATATGATCACAGTGAGAATTTACAGGAAATGGAAAAGGGGGGTAGGAGGAAATGAAGGAATATATGATAACACACCTGCTTCTGTAACAGTTTAAATGTAGAACAGATACATTGGATTTGGGAGAAAGGAGAGGATTCAACAGAAATGATAGGGAAGCAAACTGTATGATGTGTGGGAAAGATAGAGAAGATCTAGAACATTTTATCTTAGACTGCGAGGAATACACTGAAGAAAGGAGAAAGATACAGTATATGAATTACAACAACCATATATTGAAAATAAAGAACATATTATTGGACAGATCCTGTTTCAAGAAGACAAATTAGAGGCAATAAAGAAATATCTAAATGACTGCTGGATAAAAAGACAAAAGAAAATAAAGGAGCTCAACAATAAAGAAGAAAATTAAGAAAAGAGGGGCCGTTGTAAAGGTTATCCCTCGATCACCATTGCATCGCATCCCACCAAAACTGACTGCAAATTCCCTCAAACTCCGCGCGGCAATATACTATTGGCAGTTTCCATCAGGGAAAAATGCCCGTGTGACCGTGCCTTTAGGAGTAAAACCACTCAGAACAGGAGGAACGACAAAGTTGGTCTTGCCTTCTTGACTATGGCTGCATGACTACCCCTCACTGAAGAACGGAGGACATGATTGGCAGAGCACCAAGACTGTAAACAAAGTGGCCGTAAAACGTTGTCTGATTGGCCTGTCATTTACACCCCTGTTACTGCTGCCCTTCCAGTTGACAAGAGGGTTTGGGTTGGCAAAACAGAGAATAGTAACCCTTAGAAGCCTGTGGACATACCAACCATTTTCCCTTAAAATGATTGATTTTCCATTACAGTAATGCCTGCAGAACCGGCTTCTGTGCATAACTCAAAATGGCGATCTTTGGTGGTTTGTCCCCTCCTCTACTTGGAGCCTCAATTGACACCGGAGGAAAAGAGGGTGCGGAGACAGCAGGCAGAAGAGGAACTGCAGGAGCTGGAGAGTATGAGAGCGAAGAAAAAGAAAGGTGAGGGAGACAGACTGAAAGGATGATGAGAAAGAGGAAGGGGGGGAGGGGAAGGAGGGAGAAAGACAGATACAGTATTGGTGAACAGCAGAAAGATAGATGTAAAAAGGATGGTGAGAAAGAGAGGGTGAGAGGAAGGAAGGAGGGAGGTGGGGGAGATAGATAGACAGCATAAAGGGAAAGATACAGAAAAAGGGGTTGGCTGGATGGAGAGTGAGAGAGAGAGAGAGACAGAAAGAAAGACATGCATACATCACCCCGTTTCTTAGATAAAAACTTCGATGGGAATGAGGATGAGGATGATGATGACGCACATCTATTATTGCAGATGAACAAATTGGCCGAGAAGACATGCCATGGCCCAGCATATCTCCACTGATGATTGGGCGAGAGAAGAAAGGAAGAAAGCCATTGAGGATTTGAAGAAGGGATTTTTGGCCAAGACAGCAAGGTGGTGATGGACGAGAGAGCAAGGACAATGGAGGGAAGGATGATGAAGAGAGGAAAAACGACAATGATAATAATGATGGAAATAAATAGGCTGATGGAGAGGACAGTGATGAAAATAAATCAGTTAAAGGGAAGGGTCGAGAAGCAGGGGAAGAGAGACAGGTAGATGATGACGATGAAAGAGTTAATGAAGAATTTGTGGAAGCAGTGAAGGAACTTGAAATGCATAACAGCAGAGAGACAAGCCAGGAGAAATGTGAGTACCCTTTGCTGTCTGTCTGTCTATCTATCTATCTGTCCATCCATCTGTCTATCTTTCTGCTTATCTGTCTGCCTATCTATCTATTTATCCTTTTCATTTATTTATGCAACTTGGCCCAGATTTTCGTCCTTGTGCAGCTTATTTTATGTAGCTTAGTGGCAGAAAAAGACAATACTATGACTACCTTTTTTTTCCATAGCACTTCTTCATGACCAGCATTGTTTTCCAGTGTGGAGAGATATGGTGGATGAGTGTGTGAGAAAGAGAGGTGTGGAAGTTGGTGAGGCTAGGGGACTGACAAGAGATCAAGTTGGCTGGATGGATTTGAAGGAGGGATTAAAGGGATTAAAGAATCCCCTGAGCTAGACCTTACAATGAGATCATATAGCCCCGCTAGGTAACAGGAGGGCGCTACCCCTCCCGGCACGGCAGTCCCGGGCGTGGCTCGAACTCGCGAGCCCCCGGTCCCGAGCTTGATGCTCTACCTCTGAGCCACCGTGTCCCCATTTGAAGGAGGGAAGAGGTGAGGTAGCTCAAGGAGAAGGTGGAGGGATATGGTGGATGAGTGTGTGAGGAAGGGAGGTATGGAAGTGGGTGAGGCTAGGGGACTGACAAGAGATTGAGCTGGCTGGATGAATATTGTGAGGAGAAGTGCATGATCAGGGATTTGGCACCCCTTTTTAATGTGACAGCATCCAGACTGACTCCATCGGATATGTTTATGTAAAGCTACAGAACTTGGTGAATGTTTTTGGCATATCAGATAGAGCCAGGATTCCGGGAGCTTGAATGACGAATGAATGGAAGTGTGGCCCATTGGATTGGGTAAATTTGGGCTGTCTGGACGTTGCTACTCCCCACCTTGCCCTAGGGTGGGAAAGTAGGTTCAGATGAGGACAGTGATGATAATGATAGTTTGTATAATGAAATATCAGTTTATCAAATCAGTCCCCTATCCCTGCTTGATCTCTGGCAGCCTCCCTATTCAGTCCCATTTTCCCTACTTGGATCTCTGACAGCCTCCCTATTCAGTCCATCATTCTTGCTTGATCTCTGGCAGCCTCTCTAATCAGTCCCTAGCTATCCCTGCTTGATCTCTGGCAGCCTCCCTATTCAGTCCCCTTTTCCCTACTTGATCTCTGACAGCCTCCCTATTCAGTCCCTCATAGCTGCTCGATCTTTGGCAGCCTCCTTATTCAGCCTCTCGCACTCTACATCACACTTCTCACCCTCCATACCCAATTGTCCTCCTTCCTCTGAATGGCGGCTCCACACTGCTCGATCTCTGGCAGCCTCTTTGTGTATTAAATTACTGTAGTTGTATATTGTAGTCTGATAATGAATAAATTTTGTACATAGTGTATATATTGTATAAGTACAGTACTGATGTATATATATATTTTACGAGTAATTCAATAAATGTTAAGTCTGGTGGCCATTTTTTCGTGAGAGTGAGAGAAACTTTTTCCCATGAGAGAAAATGGTTTATGTGTTATGAGAAAGAAACTTTCCTAAGAGACAATGGTTTATACATGTCGTGAGAGAGAGAAACTTACCTAAGAGAGAGTGGTTTATACATGTCGTGACAGAGAAAAGAAAATCCTAAGAGAAAATGGTTTATATACATGTCGTGAGAGAGAGAGAGACTTCGCAATTGAGAGAAAATGGTTTATACGTGTAAATAGTTATGACGTTTTCATTTGGCTGTATACAGTGTTGATTTACATTAATTCTTTTGCTTAGACTCATTTGTCCATTTACACTTGTCAGTTGTACAGACTCGTGGCAGTTTACATTTGTCTATTCTGTACTCATTTACAGATTTAAAGGCCTGGCTGCTTATATTTTTTTCTATTTAGTGGTAGGTGAGGGCACTCACCATCCACTCACTCAGTGAAGTGCTGCTCTCGGGTGCCTGCCCTTTCCTCTCTTCCTTCTTTCCCTCCTTTTCTTTTGTCTCTTTCCTTCATTCTTTCCTTGTCCTTCTGCCTACAGGTGACTTTACACTCCCTCTTTTGTCTTTCTTTCCTTCATTCTTTCCTCTTCCTTCTGCCTATCGGTGACTTTACACTCCCTCTTCTGTCTTCCTTTCCTTCATTCTTTCCTCTTCCTTCTGCCTACAGGTGACTTTACACTCCCCCTTCTGTCTTTTTTTCCTTCATTCTTTCCTTGTCCTGCCTACGGGTGACTTTACACTCCCCCTTCTGTCTTTCTTTCCTTCATTCTTTCCTCATCCTTCTGCCTACGGGTGACTTTACATTCCCTCTTCTGTCTTTCTTTCCTTCATTCTTTCCTCGCCCTTCTGTCTGTGGGTGACAAGCCAAATGGTTTCCTGTACACCTGGAAACCATTTACTATGCTGGGTGGTAACCATAATTACAGTATAACCAAAATATGGTGCCTGGTGGTTTAGTGAGTAATTAAGGTGGATTGAGCCGGTGCAGGTTTATATCCAAGGGGTGGTTGGGGTTAATTGCACACACAATGCCACTCAGGGATGAGTGAGGCTGGTCACTTTCAGCTTAAATGTCAGGACCAACTTGCCTAGCCCCGGGCTCCTACGTTCCTCATGGACCAACACTGGATTGGATGATATTATTTGAAGAATATGTCTTATCTAGTTTTTTACTTGTGTGTTTTAAATATATAAAGTATAACAGGTATGGATTTTAAGTGTCATAATATATCTGTTTTAAGTATTTTAAGTTCATGAGGTATGTATTTTAAGTCACAGTATGTCTGTTTTAAGTATGGATGGATGATATTTACAGATTTACAGACTTGGGTATTTACACTTTATGTTACTTTGGGTGCATTTACACATACACACCTTTCGTTCATCGATTTACACCATTTTTTATTTACATTTTACCCATATATGCTCCACCTTGTAGCCATTTTCTTGCCTTTTTTTCTGCCTTATCTTGTTTGGCTTTGTTACTTTTATTTTGTTTATTTTATCTCATTTATTGTTTTTTATTTATTAATTTTATTTTCTATTCATTATATTGTAGTTTTTTCATGCTTCTATATCTTAGTTTTCAAGGTAACTAGAGAGAAAGGTGGAGTTCCTTAGCTGGGTCCACACCATCTTTTATATTTTTTATACATTTTGCCCAAATGCTTGACCTTGTATTCATTTTCTTCCCTTTTTTTCCCCCTGTCTGTTTTTGCTTGGCTTCGTTACCCGTATTATTTTTATTTATGTTTTTTTTTCATGTTTCCATATCTCATTTTTCCAGTTAACTAGAGAGAAAGGTGCAGTAGCTGGGTCTGCACCATCTTTTATAATTACACACAAGTGTGGGTTGCCATCTGAAAAGGTGGTACAGAAATGCCTCTTTACCCATCCATTGCCATCAGGTTGCCCTCCCTCCAGGTCCCACCACTCAGGTAAATTTCTATCACTACACCCTATATACTTAACTGGGGTATACATCATCTCTACACCGCCTGGGTAGGTAAATGGGGAGGAGACTCTAGTTTTTACTACAGTTTACTCCCTGGTTTATATAATGGTTTAGTTTGCTTTACATTTCTATACTACACATACATGGTTTACTTTTACTGTTCATTGGTTTACTATTACTATACATTGGTTTGCTTTTACTATACATTGGATTACTGTTACTATACATTGGTTTACTTTTGCATTACATTGGTTTACTTGTAATATTGATTGATTTACCTTTTTACTATACATTTGTTTATTTTACTGTACACTGGTTTATATTACTGTATATTGGTTTTCTTATTGGTTTACTTTCACTATACATTGGTTTACTTCTACTATACATTGGTTTACTTTTATTATACATTAGGTTTACTTTAGGTTTACTTTCTATTGGTGTACTGCTACTTTACATTGGTTTTCTTTTACTATATATTGGTTTACTTATTACTTTACCGGGACATTCAGTTGTGCATCTTTCTGTGGGCGACACTACGAAAATACGTATTTGATTTTAAACTGGTAGGTGGGGGTGCTCACCGTCCACTCACTCGATGTTGTGCTGCTCTCCGGTTCCTGCTCTCTCCTCTTCTTTCCTCTACTGTCTGTCTGTCTTTCATTTTCCCCTTCCTTCTGCCTACAGGTGACTTTACACTCCCTCTTCTGTCTTTCCTCTTCCTTCTGCCTATGGGTGACTCTACACTGAGTGACAAGCCAAGTGGTTTCCTGTACACCAGGCAACCATTTTCTGCGCTGGGTGGTAACCATATAACCAAATTATAGCGCCTGGTTGTTTAGTGGGTAATTATGGCACTCCAATTGGATTGAGCCTTTGTAGGTTTATATCCAAAGGGTGATTGGGGTTTATTGCTCACGTAATTCCACTCAGGGATGAGTGAGGCTGGTCATTCGTCTTAAATGTCAGGACCAACTTGCTTAGTCCCGGGCTCCTATGCTTCTCATGGACCAGCACTGGAGTAGATGAGTGCTTTTAAAAATTCTTGCAGGATACCCGTGACCTGTATTGATTTTTGTCGTTCCTCAATCTTCAAAAAGGTTGAGGGGATGTTATAAACCACTTAATGAGGGCATAGACGGTTCATATCATGATGTCTATGTGGTTTGAAAAGTTAAAAATTTCAGTCAAATTTAACCTGGAGACATTAACGACTAATTCTCGGTCAAGAAAGAACCCCAACACCTTTTCTATAGAGATTTATTCTATGGTCATCTTTAGTAAATTCAGTATTATTTCTTGCAGTGCATTTTAACCATCAATATCCAGATTAGGGTCGTTATAAACAATAGGGGTTAGGGAGCTGCCAGAAATTTTAGTGCTATACTCTTTTTACTGACTGCCTAAAACTGCGAGTTGTCCATCTTGAATACCGAGTTGCTACAAGATGTAAACATCGAAATATAACGGCATTCAAGAGGAAATGCTGTGAGAAGGATGTAGGACTGTAGTGTTATCCTTTCCTACCACTGAGCTACGTGTAATCAGCTGCGACAGGACGAAATTCTGGGCCAAATTAGAGTAATACGAGTATAACAACGCTTCATACAGAGATTAAGTCACTTCCATTTCATTATATCCTTACATTCAGATTTTAATTGGCCCTCTGTCTCCCCCTGTCCCTTTCTCTTCCTGTCTGTTTCCGTTTTGTCTGTCTGTCCCTGTTTCTAACTATTTTTGTCTTAATGTAGTTTCTGTACTTTATTTTTTCCATCTCCCTGTGTTTTCTCCAAGTAAGTCTCTGCACTGGCCAAGTTTTCCTGTACATTTTGTAATTATAATGTTTTGCTCTACTTTGTAGCTAGGATTTATACATTGAATTAATATGGGAAGAATAATATGTGAAGGAATCAAATACAGTGGAGCCTCTCAGATAGCGTTTTTTTGGGTAGCGAATCCATGGATAGCGACAGGAATGAACCTATCTCATAGCGGTTAATGCTGCACGGTTAGCGAAAATCCGCTAGGGATTTAACACGTAGCAAGCTGGTAACACTGATAGTGAGTGCGAGTCTATCATCATTCAGTTCATTGACCCATGTGGAGTGAAAGTATGTATCTTAAGCTTTTCTTATAACTAATCTCCAACTATCTCTCTCCTACCAAATTTTACAGTTTTAAATTTTTCCTTTACCTTTACTTTTCTCCTGGGGGAATGCTGGTATCTAGGCGATACTGACAGGTGGAAGGTGAACCTCCCCGCAGTTACCCCAAGAAGAAGAAGAAGACGATTGTTTGTTTATCCACGCGCCGCGCATTCATTCAACATGTCACAGTCTTGCCATTGTTAAAGCTTTTTGTGACCTTCCATTTATTGTCTGGCTACTGAGTGTTCTAATATCATGGCTTCAACTTCAGGGGCTGGCCCTAGTGGTGGTGGTGGCCCAGGGAAAAAACAGGAAGTGCTGGTAATGTAAAAGTGACCGAAAAGGCCAGACAGTACATGCGTGGCAAGCCAAAGAAACAATACTGCATGGAGGAAAAGAAAACGATAACTTTTTGAATATGTAGTATACGTTTATCTTATTACAGTACTGAAGAAATATGACGTGATACTGTTGGGTAATGGAGGAAATTAGGGGTATAGCTGAAGGAGTCCAGGACTGCATTAATTTTTTTAGGTAAGAAGTTTGCCCCTCGGGTAGCGATTTCATGGATAGCGGCCATTTTGGTGGACTAATAAGGTCGCTGTCCAAGAGGCCCCACTGTATATAAAATTTGTGTATAAAATGAAGGATGCGATTAGATTTTTTTTTTTAATGTAAAGAAGGCACCAAAGCTGTTGTGCCATTAAATGTTTATGTGTATTATGGGATACTGACTGTAATTGTCAGTGTTTGCACAAGATTCAAAACAATGAAGTTATATAGAGCCCAGCTATACAGGAACCCGTTTAGCAGATTTCAGAACATACTAGTCCTAACCATCAGGGTTTAAAAAGGCAAATTGAAAGCCAGATTCAAATTATTTATTCTAAACACTTTCTTTACAGTCATATTCTTACATAGTTAACTTTCTTCTCTATAATCATGTCACCTGAAGTACTTAAATAGCTGCTGTAGAGTAGCTCTCGACCTTGGTAATATGTTGTGGGAGTTTTGAAGTTCGTGGAGTGTGAGGGAGGATTTTGAAGTTTATTTGAATTTGAAGGAATTCGATTCACTTGCTGATTATCTATAGTATTTCCAGTATTATCTTTATTGCACACCGTATTACGTCCAGATCCAATTGCAGACACGACCCTCTTGTAGGTATTACTCCTTCCCATAGTCAGGCAGTCCCAGCAGTGTAGACGTTCTCGACCCGTCACCTGTGAAAGAAGCAAGTTTTAGTTTCCTAAATTTTAAATAGTCCTGTGGCTTTTTGTTTTTGCAGTTTCATCCACTTGCTTATCTGGAGCCCCTTATTCAGTGAAAGGGTGAACTGAATCTGAAGTGCCCCCTCCCCCCTCGTAATTATTAGTAATATGAAATTCAGTTTTATGCAGTTTGATTTTAAATATTTTAAAGTAATTATTTTTGACGCTTTCGTAACTTGTACTACACAACTGCTGGACTGGAAGCAGTTAAATTGAGTAGTTATGCATTGGACAGGGAGACATCGAGGCAATTTGTTTGTGGCCACCCCTTACGTTATTTGCTGGGTCTGACAATAGATATGTATGCGATTAACACTCGAACTTGTTCAACACAACTACTCGACTGAAAGTTATTAAATTTACTAGTTAGTTATGCTTACAGTTGCTTTTTGAGGGTTTTCATGCCCCAAGGCTACGAACATGGGCAGTTTTCTTTATGAAAAGAAGGAACCAAGTGCCAGGAGCCCGCAAATCATTCGTTCCAAGGAAAAAATGTATGTCTTTACTTACCCATTTTAGTGGTTTGGGCGCTTCAAGGTGGTAGATTAGGAGGAGATTTAAGTGGAATTCCCATAGATTCTCCTTCCAATTTTCTTTTGTGGTATGGTAGAGATTTTTAGTCCCGTGATTTTTGTCCACCTTCGCTCCTACCGTAGGCGTAGGTCTTTATGGTAGGTGTATTGGGAGGAAGGTAGGTGTGACATGCGGTAGGGTGATAGGTGTACTGGGAAAGAAGGTAGTGCTTGTGACAGGCAGTGGGAATGGAGACAAGACATTCAGTTCCTGCTTCCTGATTGCAAAACGAGGTCCATCTTCTAGACACTAAGGCAGAGATGCACCCTTCGTTAGTGTCTGAGCGGCTGCCCAGAACTGGTGTATGTCCTGCTCTTGTTCGATGTGAGGAGAGTAAATATTGTAGTTCATGCCGGTCTTCTGGGTTTAGAGCGTTGTCTGTAGTCCTAATTGACGTTTTTGAAAGGCCTGATTAAAGCAAATCGATTTTAAAGGCTCATTTGGCATTTTGAAGAGCTCATTTATCTATTATAAACAGCGATATCTCTGAACACAATAGTCTAGATAGTGGGCGGTCTGTACCTCCCAAGCCTTTCACACACAGGATCCAACCTTAAATTTGGCTCTTGTATTTTATTGAAAAAATTTTAGGCATTTGACCTTTGGTCCCTTTAAAATAAAATCGAAGTCTTCAGTTAACACCATTTCGTTAATTAGATTCAGATACGGATTTCTCGCGTTGACCAAAACTTCTCCAGTACTGCTGTTTATTTAAGTCTGTTCCTTGAGGGGGAAGAGGGAGTAATGGCAAGGCGAAATGCTGTAATACTCCCCCATACAGATGTTAACGTACATTTAGTTCCTTAAAAACAAGAGAAAGTGATCTAGTAATGCAGAGGTGTGCGCTGTAAGAGTTCTCCCCTAATACTGGTACTTCCTGCAGTTTGTTTGTAAATATTCACCCCAACTTGTGGAGACACGGGCAAACAAAGCGCCCATCAGAGGGCGCGCAAGCACACAGGAATGACGTAGGAAAAACGGGGCTCCAGCAGGCAGACAAACTCACCTGGAAGGTGGGAAAAGCAGGGAAGACGGGGCTGGCGGAACGATCATGTGGCCAGCTGTGCAGGTCGAAGATCGAGGAGGGCAGGGCGGGACGGGCAGCAGGAAGGACGACTCTGCGCCGATTGCTGGAAATGGAAAAAAACCGACTCAACACTGCCCTCAACCCCCATGCCCTTGATGGTGTAGGGCTGAAGACTCGCCCAGCTCCCCAGCAGCAGACGGAAAGCCAAGAGGGAAGGCCCGTCACGGTCGACGACGAGTGAAATGCCCTGTTCCAGGTGGAGGGAGAAATTCGGCCTCGACCTCCGAGTTGGCGGAATCTAGGCCTACGTCGTCAGGGTGGATTGACCAGGCCTAATCCCCTCGGCTGATGGAGAGCTGCCGGAGAACTGGTCCCGCCGTGGGTGGGGTGGAGGTCCTCGCACGACGAGTGATGGGATGAGAGTCACTTCCCGCAGTTTGTTTGTTTGTGAATATTCGCCCCAGCTTGTGGGGACACGGGCAAACAAATAGCCCGTCAGAGGGCACGCAAAAGCGCACTGCAGAAACTTAAGAAAAATGGGGCACCAGCAGGCAGACAAACTGACGAGGAAAGCAGGGAAGAGGAGGGCTGGCGGAACGATCGTGTGGCCGGCTGCACAGGTCAAAGATCGAGGAGGACAGGGCGGGACGGGCAGCAGGAAGGACGACTTGGCGCCGATTGAGTGGCGCCGACTGCTGGAGATTGAGAAAAACCGGCCCGACACTGCCCTCAACCCCCTTGCCCTTGATGGTGTAGGGCTAAGGACTCGCCCAGCTCCCCAGCAGCAGACGGAAAGCCAAGAGGGAAGGCCCAGTCATGGTCGACGACGAGGGAAAGGCTCTGTTGCAGGTGGAGGGAGAAAGTCGACCTCGACCTCTGGGTCGGCGGAATCTAGGCTTACGTCCTCAGGGTGGATAGAACAGACCTAACCCCCTTGGCTGGAGAGCTGCCGGAGAACTAGTCCCGCTGCGGGTTGGGTGGAGGTCCTTACACGACGAGAGGTGGGCTGCGAGTGCTTCCCGCATTTTTTCATTTTCAGTTTTATTATTTTCCTCTCCTCTAGAGAGGACCGGGCCCTTTTTTGGCCCAGTCGGTGACGTGGGGCTCAACGCTCGGAGTAGTGTTGGCTGATTAAAATAGAAAGGGGGAAAACAGGGCCTGGGGAATGCCCAGCACACGCCCTGTCTTCTGCTGGTTCTGAGCTGTGTGTGGCTTCCCGCTTTTTTTTTTTTTTTATTGCCTATCGACCATTGGGGCCGAAGCCCCTGGTCATTAAGGCAAATATATATACAGTAATCCAATATCCGACGTAATAGAGCCAAAGGCATGTCCGGATATTGGTTTTGTCCGGATATTGGTCCTGAAGCTCCAGCACTGGTTTTTCATGACC